>VYZP01075973.1:0-34199 GCA_013400635.1 Hypocryptadius cinnamomeus
TGAAATGACTGTGATATAAAGAAGCAAGGAACTTAGTTATGAAATCTTCTGCTGGAAGCACTTCCAGAAGCTGAACATTGTATTATTACTTGAGAAACATCATTCTTTTAAAAATCTATTCTAGACATATTGCTCTACTAAAATTTCCTGAGCATAGGTGATTTCTAGCAGAATTTTCTTTGTTTATAGGGACATAGGAAAGAGAGTGGGACTAAGAGTTGCAGCACAACTAGTAAACAGATACAAATTTTCTTAGGTCACAAAACTAAAGCAGGTCACAGAGCTCTGTAAGATCTTGCTATTGCTTCATTTTTCCTTCAAAAGCCACCGAAGCTCTCTGGGCACAGCAGAGAATGATATGGCCACTTCTCCCCCACTAAATAATTGTGGTTGAATTCTGAACAAACAGACCTCTGTAGGATGGTGCTATTTACAATTACTCATATTAGTGAACATGACCATGTATAAACACTCCAACGAGAACAAGAGCATTTTGGTCAATGAACCAGCAAACAGGAAAAAAAAAGCAAAATCACTGCTGAAAAAAGGATGAGAATAAAACAGCCAGTCTGGGAAGAAGCAGTAAGTTTGGCATTTCAATTTATCTGACCTGAAATGCAGGTTTAAGGTATCTTTTACTTCTTCACATTATTCCTCCATTTTCTGAGGCTCTTAGGTGCTGTAGTGTGGGCAACTGAATTTGCTCTTCTGTTTCTGTTTCCAGGATAACAATAAGCATTCACCAGATCAAATCTGATTTGTGCCAGCACAGCTTTTGGCCTGTGCCTCCTTGACCACACAGCCCACAGATGGGTTTTATCTAAGTTCAAAATAATAGAATGGATTACTTAAAGCATCTCCTGATGACAAAGCACTTTTAAGCATATTCATGGTGCAGGACTGAGAAAGGACAGCTGGACGTCTGCAGGAACAAATGTGGTGTTTGTTTATAGCCAGAGTTTGCAGAGCCCCAGCAGTGATGCTCTGAGTCAATGCATCCTCCAGCTACCCAGGTCAGCACCATGTGTGTTGAGGTCACGTTAACCCTTCTGCACTTGCAGCAGAGTGTTCCTGCAAATGATTGCTTACATCAGCTTTCCACCCCAGCAACCCTGTATGAGGGTCTTGTGTTGATAACACACTGACAGTGAATCAGACCCTGAGAATCTGACAGTAGACCAGCAATTAAATTTTAAACATACTGTCCAGCTGTGGAATTATTGGATCTAAATAAACTGCATGTCTAAGGCAATTTTCTTTGCATGACAAACCTAGGTTGCTTTTAATCTGATCCCTAAATAGACCTCTCCCATTTGCATTTAGCCAAATATTTTGCTGTAAAACTTTAACAAGGGGAATAATGATTCACCTGAATTATAGCTATAAATCTGCAGTAACTGTTTGCAAGGATGCTTGGATGCTCAACACACCCATGGGACGGCTTGCAAAATAATCCACAGGAATGTACATTAGAAAGACACAGCCATAAACACAGCAAGATGAAGGTTTGTCTGGGAACCAGTCAGTTAAAACAAATATTTTTGCTCTAAGCAATTAGAATCACAATTAAAACATGTTCTCTTCACTGTGAGGTACATGCATGCAGTTGACATAAAATAAATTTTTAGCTCTTAGGTCAGTAAGTGCACTCTTAAAACCTGCAAGCACAAGGGGCAGATAAAGAGCCTGAGCCTTGTATCACACATGAAGATTGATTGAGGCAGAGCAATTGCAATAACAAGCATTTCAATCATGCCCTAGGCCTCACTAGCAAAGTGCTTTTAAAAGGCAACAATAGAGACACTACTGCTGATCCAGGAAAGCTCCAGTGTGTATCATCTGGATCTCCCAGATGCTAGGCTGTGCACTCATGATGGATTGACTTGTCTATACCACGGCAGCACGTGGGGAGCATTTCATTGTTCTCTTCTTCTGCCACTATTCTTTGGATTCAGCCTCCACTGTAATTGGGCACGGGGCTGCACAGGGCCTCAATGGCCTCACATGGCTTCTTTCCTGAGCTATCATCACCATGTTCTGGTTATTACTTTTCTTCCAAAGAAAAATTGTACAGGTTCTGCTTTTCATGACTCAGAAGGCAGCTGAAAATGAGGATGATAAGCCTTAAAAACCCTAGCAGATAAAACCTATTTGATATGCTATTTTTATTCTACTGTCATGTTGCAATTAAAAGGAAAGATTTGCCACCTCCTTCTTCCCAATTAAAAATCTCCAGATGGAAGTTGACTGGGCATGCTGTAGGGGAATAAGGAGTCACATTCGTCCAAGAAGATAGCAATACTTTTTGTCTACAGCATCAAAGCAGTAGTCTGCAGGTGCAGAATGGGAATTTACAGACATTCAGCAACGTTTTTATATAGAAGAGGCAAACTTTGGATGGAAAATATAATAGAAGGAGGATGCATTCATTTGGTCAATGATCAGAGAGACCCCAGCACTACAAATCACTGTACAACTGATGCCACAGCTTTGCAGCACATTGAGGATTTCCAGGTTGTCTGAGCTGTTTCCATTCTGTGTTGTGGGAGGGATTCTGTCATCATTCCTATTTATTCTAGCTGTACAAGAACAAAACAGTGCACATTTGTGGTACTTGTGTCATTTCATAGAAAAAAATACAGAAAAGCTGACCAAGTCATAGAATAGTAAAGTCGATCTGGGAGAGGAGAGGGGAGAAAAAGCAATTTTTTTATACAAAAAGATGTTGGAGCACTGGAAGAGTGCTGTAGCAAAAACCAGAAACCTGAGTGGAAACTAAAGCTTTGATAGATGAAGAGAAACAATGGGCTGCTCAGAGTTGGATGATGAAGAGTTCTGCTCCTTCTGCTCCATCACCTGTATTCATGTCTAGTGGAGAAAGAGGATTCTCAGGGCTCAGGGTTGCTGCTGATTTAAAAATAGATCTGCTAACCTGTGGTTTAATAGTTGTAAGCAAAGAGTGTACACTTTGTTAAGTTTCAGGCCAAGTTTTAGTCATATTTCCACAGCACAGCAAATCCACCTACCCCTCTGGCAAGAAAATGAGAGATCACAGAATCAAGAACAAACATGTACTGCTGGAGGATGCACATTACATTTTTAAGCTCAGACGCTTAAAAGTTTTCACTATAAAGTAGTTAATGATGGGCCAAAACCCCAAAGGTTTTTATCGTCCTTTCCCAGCTGTCAGCTTCAGCTGCAGATAAAACAGCATCCTGATTTGAGCTCCATAGATGAAGCCAGCAAAACTGAGATCATTCCCACAAACACTGGTAAATTCCTCACACAAAAGATCATGGTGCTTTTCAGTGTTCCTTTGGTTTTACAAACAGCAAAAGTACCAAATTTTTATATTTGTGCCTGGTAAATGTAGCTGTTTCCCTAAATCTCTGAACTTGGCCCAAGAGTCAAAGGCCTTGAAGTAATTGTGGCTAATAGAGTGAAGAGCAAGTGCTGCAGTGCACATGTGATGGGAAGGAAAGCAGCCCCCAAGCACAGGCAGGGGTGTCACCAGGGATATTCCCATTAAGTGGACTGGTATTGTTTCCTTCCATTGACTTCATTACCCACTTGATTTCAATGGTTTTCAATGATTTTCAATGTTGTAACACAGTTCTGTAAACAAAATGCTTGTATACATATTGACAGAGCCTGTGAAATCTGTGGAAATTATTATTTTTACTAAAAAGCAGAAAAGAACAAAACTCCCGACTTCCTCAAATAATGAAATCTGCAGCAAAATCAGGATGATAAATTTATGTGTCTCAGCATAAGTCCTGATAGCTGATTTACTGATTAGGTCTGAGGGAGCATAGAGAATAAAACCACTTCCCAGAGATTAGAATATGAGTTTTGGACAATGAAAAGTGCATCAGTCATCCATTCCTCTGAAGTAAGTGTCATTCATCTTAATATGCATTCCTGTCCCCTTGCTTCATTTCAGTTGGAAAAGAATCTGGTAAAACTTGGTATCTTTTTTATATAAACTAAGCAGTGAAAGAATTATTTGCTCTGAGTATTACTTAGGACTGAATATGCAGTCATTTTTTTAAAAACATGGGTTAGGATGAAGACTATTTTTTTTTTTCATTTTGCACATATCAGATCTACAAAGGAAATGTAACACACTTTTAGAATTCCAGGGTGTACTTTTTTAAATCTTCAACTACATTAATATTAGTGTTCTTAATTTTTGAAAAAAATATCAAAAAAGACAAGTTTTTAAGTGATTTAAATCACAGCAGAGCCTTTACAACTGACTCAACAACCAGCTGTGAAAAGAGCCAGATTCTAGATGAAGTGGACTGTAACATATTTACAAAAGAAAGTAAGGAACATAACCTTCGACTTTCCCTTAGGCCTTATAAAAGAGGTTCAGATGTGATTTAAGAGACCTGAGGAAGGAAGGTACAGAGCATAGCAGACTTATTTGATGAAAAATGAAAGGGGAAAAAAAACCAGCTAAACCCACCAAAATTTAGTTACTTAAAATATGATAAGCTCAATTATTTACAATTAATTATATATCTTTCCTCCTCTCTTCTTCCAGGAGATGATTACAAACAGTGTAAAAATCTATTACTAAATTCATTTGATTCCATGTAAAGCATTCTTGAAGAAAACAAAAATTAAAAATCAGAAGTACTCTTTGCAGTCAGTTTAGAGCAACAGCAACTAAACAGGAGTCCTGCTCTATCCCTCTGGCAGCGAAGTTCAGACCTGCACCAAAACTCTAATTGTCCCTGCAAGAATGTTTCTCGGTACAGTGTGAAAAACTGAGGGGGAACTAGAGGGAAATTCAGAATTTACTTGTAGATAATTTAACTACATTTCTCCATCACCACAACTACTTCATTTCTCCACAAAATTTCACCAGACCCATGTTACCCATGGCATCTTCCTTCCTTCCTTCCTTCTTCCAGTTTATCTGACACCAGCACAAGCTTTCTGAAAAACCTGATGTCCCATAAGATATTTTCATATTTAGGGAAGAGGAAAAAAAGAAGAAGCAAAAAGAAAAAAATTTAGTCAGGTGCTCTATGAATCATAGTGTGGTTTGAAGTCTGAATTCTTCAATAATAATGTTTTTGCTGACACATAGTGTTTTTATTTGCCTTCAGAACTGTCTGTGTTAATAATGAGTAATTCCACTTGGAAAATATTTAAAGTATTTATTCTTATGTCACAGGCCTAGGTCGTGTCTTCCTTAAAGGGAAAGAGCAGCCAGGAAATGACTAATACTGAAGCCAATTTTAATGTCCTGCCCAGGGATATCCTACCTGAAATCTAATATGCACAAAAAGGCCATGACTCCAACCTCAGCCACCACCACTTGGGAGACGAGGGTGGACTAGCCCTCAGGATTTGGACACCCCACTGCATTCAGTCAGACACAAACCTTTTAGGAGTTCCCAGCACAGTGATGGTTTTCAAAGCCAGTTCAGTGTAGCCTGCAAACACAATTTAGAGTCATGTATAACATTTACAGGATGAACTAATAGCTCAAGCAGAGAACTGCTTGCCATGTTTCACTAATACCACACCATTTTCCTGTTCCAATCCCAAATTCACTCTACACAGGCATTCTCCTTTGGAGAGAGAGGGAATGCAATGCGCTGTAATGTGGATGAAGGGATTAATGATCCCTTCTGGAAAGACTGTCTGTGGAGAACAAATAGAGTAATTAAGGGCTGTGCTGATTGATTTTAGATGTGAGGCAATAGGGATCACGATGACTCTGAACTCAGAACTATGAAGACAGCAAAGCTCAGGAAAAAGCTGAACTGGGAATTAGCAGTTAAATTAACAGTTAAGGTGGGAATCCAAAATCAAGACTAATTTTTACATCCCATAGTAAAATAATCAGAGAGAGCAGGACAGTGAAAGAAAAACAGAAGAACCCATATAGAATGCAATTCCTACTGATTATTGTCTATAATATTATCTAATCACAGTTTTTACTAGAGAGTTTGCATTTCACTAGAGAGTTTGTAAATTGTATGGTAAGGTAAGATTAGAAAAATCTTTACTGATGCCTTTGATTGCCAAAGCATCCAAGATGCCTTTGCAACAGTTTAAAGATACTCAATTGTAGGTAAGAAATATAACAGCATCTCTTTGTGTTAGGTTTAAAAGTTAAAGTTTAAAAGGTCTACAGTGGTTTCAAAGTTGTCAATTGCAATTGAATATATCCTTCTGAAAACAAAGTCGTTGCCTCTGTTAAAAATCTTGCCCAGAAAACTTTCTCCACATGATGTTTGCTGTAAAAGGGCTGCCCAGTTCAGGCAGAAACCAGATCTTCTGAGAAGCTGGGAAATCGTAGTTAAATAGCCTAAAAAGGGGACTGGAAGGGAACCTCCCAGTGATGAAAACAGGGAGAGAGGACAGTGCAATGTGTTTCTGAGCACCAACAGCAAAACTTTTCCCAATGTTGTCAAAGTAGGCTGTAGGCAAACCTACCAGACTGAGGTGCTGATCATGAGTCTGCCTATGAGACTGATTTAAAACTGAGAACAGAGAAATAAAACTGAAAGGAACAGAGTAAAACATTACCCACGTCATGTGTTTTTCTTCACAGACATAGCCAAAGATGAACATCCCAGAAATTCTGCAGATGGCTCCCTTAAATTCCTAACAGAAGATAAATATCTGCTGGGACTGAAACAGAACCAAGCAGATAAATATTTCAGGTTGAAAATGCCCAAAGGACTTTACATATCTTCAATACCTCTTTGGACTCTCTGACTGTGGGAGACGGCAGTGAAATTCAGCGTGAAGCAAAGCCACGTAACAGAGACACAATTAAGATATGCCTTAGCCTCTAAAAATTCTGGCTTCCAAACACAGCAGGTTCTCTGTTTGTTTTGCATGACTGAAGAAGAAAATCCAAACATGATACATCACTTTCCCTTTTGAACTTGCACTTTTAAACATTTCCAACAGCCTGTGCAGGAGGCAATCAAGGAACTAATGAGATCACTACATATGGCCTTTGGATGTTGCGGGCATTGTGTGCCCCACAAGCCACGGTGCCTGCTGTACATCACTCCTTAATGACATCTGTCCCCTCGCAGGACACCCCACCCTGCAGCACCCACGAGCTGCAGAGCCAGTTGTCACTGTTGTGGTGGGGACAAAAGGTTGACGTGGGCACTATTCAGGCGGCTCCGTGACAGATTGTGCGGCACAGCATGGGCTCCTGGCGCTGGCCTCTGCTCCCAGGGTCCTGCTGAAGGCAGAGTGTTTTCCCAGCAGTTATTACCATTTCTAAATTATGGATGGATAAATACTGCAAAAAACTTGCATTTTGTCAGTGCTCCTGCCCACAAGCCGTCTGAACTTGTCCCAGTTGTTTTGCAGACACGGAGCAGGCTGCCTGCTGTGCATAACCTGTACAAGGACACCTTGGTTGTTGGCAAGTTGTTTATTTGATCACTGACCCATGGTTACAAGGCACCTTGTGCTACTTTTACAAATGTTTCTAGGCCTGCTTTTGAAAAGTGGCCATCGTTTTTCAAATGTGAGAAGCCCACAGTGCTCTTAGGTGGACCAGAGCCAACCAAAGTTCAGCTCTCCTTCTCTGAATCTCTGATGGTGTGCTGAAGAGATAAATGAATTTACAAAGCTGGAAAGCATTGTTTCTGAGAAAGGTGACATGAGACAGATGTTAGTCATATTCCCTAATTTTTTTTTCCCCTGAGACACACAACTGTGAGACTGAATTTACCTTTGCCATGATATAATATGTAAACTCTCATTTCTCCGTCTTGAAAAAAAAATCTATTTATTTTTTCTAGGGAAAAATATACAAAGACATGCCTGAGCATTACCACAGGCACCTTTAATGAAGATTTAAAAGACATTTCAAATGGAAACCCTGGCAAATCTTTCCTCCTCCCCAAAACAATCAACTGCCAACAGCAAATATTTCTGCTGGCAAACACTTTTCTGCTCTATAAAATTCTTCCCTATTAGAAACCTCCTTCCCCAAAGGCCTGGTAAAAAGGGTTTAGAAAGCTCCATGAATATTGTCAAGTGGAGGCTGCACTTTGCCTTAGGGCCAGAAGGGACCATTAGATCATCTCATCTAACACCTGCATTAAAAAAGGAAAAAAAAACCAAGCCCACACCACAATTGAACAAGACAAGAAAACCCCCAGAATTTCACCCACTCACTTCTGTATACAGTCAGCAAAATGTGCTTAGGTAGCAAATATCTTCCACAAAGTCATTCCTTCACCCTTGATCATCAAGAAATGGAGACTCAATTCAGCAGGTTCAGGAGTTTCTGTGGTTTTACCTCTATGGAAAAACTACATTATATATCTCAAAAATTACTTCCCAGTAATGAGCTCCCCCTGTTCTGGTACCTGTCTCTCAAATGCCTCCCTTGCATGCAGATCCTACATCTCATGAGGATGTACCTGGACACCAGGTGGATGTTAATGTGCAATATTGAACATATTAGTAATTTAGCAGCCAAGTTGTTATCAAGTTTGCAGTTTGCCCATCAGTAATTGCACTGTGCTGAACGTGTAGGTGGACATATGTTCTATGGGTATTGGCATCTGTTCTGTGGGTATTGAGCCTAAGCCTGAATTTGGAGACAGGTCTTGATTGATGCTGAACTACATTGATTTGCCCTCATCTGTAAAGCCAAAGGACTCCAGCTGTTAGAGCTTCTTTCTATGTTACCTCTGCTTATGTAGAAACCTTGTTTTTTTAATTTCACAAAAATAATTCTTAAACACAAAACCAGAGAAAACTTATTTCACTACATATTTGTTTAAAAATTGTAAAATATTTTAAATTTCTAGTAAATGCATATCTAGCTACATTCATATTAAAAATCATTGACACTGGCATATAACTTCCAAAGAAAATTTATGTTAATACCTTATGTATTTAACATTATAGCACATTACTGAACAGTTTGCTAGAACTTCCCATTTATAATTCTTTACACGTTCTTTGCCTGCCCTTGTTTGCTGGAACCTTTCCCACTTGGGGAAAAAATCCAGATTGGAGTTTTGTTCTCTATTTATCAGCATATGATTATTTTGGCTCTGGGCCTGTATAGCTATGTTGGTTTCCCGCAGTATAAAGAAGAAAAGACATTTCTGCCTTTTTGAGAGAAATTGTAATGGTAATACAAAATGACATCCATTGTCCTCATAAGAAAAAAAAAAGATAAAAAAATAATGAGGAGATAAAAGGAGAAGCAGAAGTTTAACCAGGAATAAATCCAACAAAAATGGAGGAATGAGGGCTTTTGAGATGGTATTGTGCCACAGACTGCAGAGTCAGCACAATTAAGGCTTGTGTTTGGGTGCACATGTGACGTGGCACTGAATCATTGTCCAGCCAGGGTCACTGGGAAGAACCTTTTGTGGGACTGACCTGCACAGGGTCAGATCTGACACCTAATAAACAATTCTAATATGCAAGCTCTGTTTTGTCTGCTAATGACAGTTTTGCCAAGAGCTAAAGGACGATAACAACTGAGAAAATCTTCCCAAATTACACCCTTCCCTGAGTGATAGTCCCACTCACCAGTTTATGCTGTTTATCTACAATAACTTTAAGGATTTCAGAACAACCACTGCCAGTACTTTTGAATTTGCATCCTTGCCCATCCAAAGATAAGGAAGTACTTTGCAAACACTGGTTGTTAATTATCTGGGGAAATCCATTCCTCCTCAAACACCACCCATCTGAGGCATGTATGGGAAATTGCTTTCTCAACCACTGATGCACGTAGACTTTCTTAAGGACAAGTATAGATGAACTTTTATACCACACAGCCTTCTTATCTCTGCATAGCATCATCATAAGCTTTCTCCTGTGTCAAAAACTATGCTAACCATTTGCAATAGGCAGATGGTTTTTTCTCTGGGAGAAAAAAAAAAAAAGAAAAAAAAAGATTTACTGGTTTACCATAGTTTATGGAAGAAACTTCATCATTATAGAAAAGCTTTCATCGTTCATAGCTAGAAAAAAAAATAGCATCGTGCTCTGCTTTCAGATGCCTCCACTGGGAGGCATCCCTCAAACACTCAATAACACTGGCAGGCATGAGATGAACTCCAGTCTCCTCCAGGAGTGGAAGAGGAATTGAAGCTCAGACACAAGGATTTATAAAGTTGCTTGAGGAAAGCAACTGCAATTAAAACACATATGTTTAAAACAAATCTTGGAATTTGTGAAAATCTGCAGGGCTGAGGCATCTACCTACGGCTAAATATGTGCTCAAGTACTTTATTGATTTAGGACCACAGTTGGGAGGAAAGAGTTTCTCATGAGAGTGAGCTCAGGCTCCCAAATGTCTCTCAATGAGGAAATTAGCAAGAAGATACACATTTGCCACTATTCATGCTCTGTTCTAAACAACCTGCTCTGTCTTCAGGCTTACAGCAAATCTTGCTCAAAATCAGGTGCTAGCTGGAGAAAGAAGTATAAAAGAGAAAGAAGTATAAAATTAGGGACTCAACATAAGGAACGTGGCGGTGAAAACCTACAGGAGGGTACTGCTTCCTTACAGTACTAAACAGATCATTTCTGCAGTTCCTATGATAGAAGTTCATACAGGCAGCTCAGCACTTTGCACACAGCATAATAATTCCCCATAAACAGCTACCAGATGAACCAGATCACATTAACCCATTTACATGCACAGCAGTTGAAATCTCAATGGGTATCAAAGCATTTAATAAACTACAGCCCGTAATAAACAGACAGACTAGATGGTGAACTGTGTTGTAGGTTCCTGGACACTGCAGAAAATCTCCCACAGCCTCTTCCAGGAAGATAAAATAGCAAGTAGGTGGTTAGAGTTAATTCCCTCTAGTACACTATCAGCTACTTAGCTAAATTAATGAATAACTTAATGTTAATTTCAGCCCTGTTGCAAACATACACACATGGATCATCAATATTAAACTGTTTCCAGTTGCAGAACAGCAATTTATTATGTGATACTGTATACAAGCAGAATAATCTCCTCTCCTTAGCTATATAACTTTCCCTCTGGCTAGAAGTTTGTGGTTTACATGAGGTTTTATCTCTTCTGAGATACAGATACGCAGAGAAGATTTTGTTGTTATTATTGGGAATACAAGGAATGATCACTTTTAAAGATCCTGACACAGGTGGGGAGAGCGGTCTGTTCTGAAGATGAAGTAATTACAAAAAGCCCCTATCCGTGAGGAGCGGTATTCAGCTAAAGAATTAAGATCATATTGTCTTCGTTCTCTCTTAACTTGCGAATTTTCTTATATTGACTTCTTAGAAATATTATAGTTCATGTGAAGTGATCAGAGCTCACTGAGCACAGATCAGCTGTGTATTAAAGATGAATTAAAGTTTTAATTTAATTAAAGGTTAATTATAGACTGTGCATAAAGAACTCTCCAGACCAAGTGCCTGTCATCTTGAGCATGGCTATTAAGTCATTTCTACAGCTTTACTTTCAAATCTTTATACATAGCATCAATGTCACAATTCCTCTCCAAGTCTTTTCAAAGTGCCAATCCAATGTCTCATTTTTACAGCTTTTCTCCATCTCCACATTTGTCAGACACAATTTATTCCTTATGAATCAGAACTAGTAGGTTTTGTCAGATGATATTTCTCCAGATGTTTTGTGATCTCACATCTTATTAACTCTCCAGGATATTGCCTGCCAGTAAGATCAGGCACATAAACCTGTAATTGTTTGTCTCTTGCCCTTCCAAATGGCTCCCTTGCTAACAGGTCTCACCAGCAAGGTCAGCCAGAGAAGACACATGGCTCTTCGCATGCCACATGCAGGGTATTTTTTCACTCATCCAGTGACCACAGTATCTTCAATTTTATATATTGAAAACATATATCTACTGACACAAAGCCTGCTAACCTAGTGGTGAAATGGGAATGAAACAGTTATAAATATAGAGAGGAGAAAGGAAGCGGGGAAGATGTTTCCCATTCCTATCACTTGAAATCTCATCATTGAAAGAAAACCTCTTGTCTTGCAAATACTCTTTTGTGTCTGGTGGATCAAGTTGTTACTAGTCTTCAGGTTATGCCCTGAAAGGAGCTGGAGCAGTAGAAAGAGCAAGATGTGACAAGAGAACTGCAGGAATCCAGAAGATATCATTTTCACTGTGTTGATTTGAGATAGTTAATGTTGGGGGTAACCTACTTGGGGTTCAAACTGTATTTATGCTGAGCTTTAATGCACATTTCTGTAAGGGTGGTGTCACTGCCATCTTTACAGTTGTCTTAAACCAGGTAACAGAGAAAAAACAACAGTGTTAACTACACAGCAAGTGTCAGTCCTTGTGTCCTTTGAGCTAAAAGACCTCAAGTACATTTAGAGACAGGATGAACATGGTAAAACATTCAGTATGAATTATCTCCTTATATAAAACACTGCTGGCACTAAACAGAATCTTCATCTTCTGTTGCTATCCCAAATTCAAGCTTGCCTCAATGTCATTAGTTTTCTTTCAAAAGCCAAGAATTTGTGTCGTTTTAGAGTACAAAACAACATGTTTATGCTTGCACAAGGCTTCCTTCCTCTCCTCTTCTGAATGTTTGAAAACCAGGCACAGGTATCTCCCTACAGACTGACTAAACATCCTTGCTATGGCCACACAATTTCATCTGTTCATTCATTATGCTACAAGGGAGGTTGTTTAGTTTATCCTAAAGGATGTCATCAATATTTTTGAAAACTATGCTAAATGGAACTTCACACTATTCACCCTTGAGCTTCTGTACACGACAGCTCGCAGAAATCCTTCATTTCTTCCTCTCAGAAGGGCTGACTGTTCCTTGATGAGACTCCCATCACCTAACACTGGTAGCCTTTACCCCTCATATCCTCTTTAGCTGGTTTTAGCTGCACTAGCCAATCTCTCCATCATCCCACCTCAAATTCTCATTCTTCCTCTCATTAACTACCTCACAAAAGGACCTGCTGTTTAGATCCTCTTGGGAACTAGCTATCTGCAGCTTTCAGGCTTACCACCAGGCTCATCCCGCTCAATAGTCTCAAAATTAAATTAGAAATCCCAGGACTTTCTTTGATTGCCTCTCCTCTCCATAGATATTTCTGTCCCAATGTTTATTATCTGCTCTTTCATAGCAGCTGCACGATTCCATAAATCCTGTAGCCTGTATGCTTGTTTGTCTGTATGTCATGTATGTCATGTTTTCAAATTTGATTTCCTCTAATGCTGTCATTTCAATCTTCCTTATCCTTACCAGAAAAATAGATGGAGATGTCCCCTCTTTATTTATATAAGCACTAAAAAGCTCATATAAACTCACAGACACAAAAATTTGCTGGCTTGTACTACTTGCTGGACTTGTGGTGAACACAGCCTGTTGTGCTTTCAAAGCCCTGTCCCTCAGACAGATCCTAGATAAACATAACCTGTGACCACAGGCAGGAAAGGGGTGCCAAGGCTGACAGCAAAAAAAGCCTCCTGTAATAAACCCTGGAGAAGGATTCCACAGACATCCAACTGCTACAGGTTGATAGCACCATACAACATAAAAAAATCTGCTCCACAGAAAGCCTTTGTGTAAAACCTCTTTTCTAATGCTCTCTCTGCTCCATTTTTTTCCACTGGTTAGAGGGACTGGAACATCTTTCTGCTCCTCCTGTTAAAATGTTTTCATGAAGGATCATGATCCAAGGTGAGATCTTGGCATCAGGAAAGCCAAGTAGCCATCAACATCAAAAGGAAACCAAACTTTGCCCAGAGGTTCCTTGCCCAAAGGAACAAGCACAGTCATCTTGTCAAGTTTCTGCATGTAGAGCTGGATTAAGAGTTCTGTAGATTAAGGAACTCCATCATCTCCTGAGTATTTACAATTTATTTCATCTAATACCAAGTATGAATTTTGTAACTAGCTATTGCATATTAGGCTCCTTCATTTTTGTGATTTATGTTGCTCGTCTCTTGGCATCCACCTCATCACATAAATCAAACCACGTATAAAAATCATTGCCAAAAAGAAATAAGATTTATGCACAATTCACAGTGGTCATGCAGCATCTCTAACTGTAAAAGATGTTCTCTAATCAATTTAAAATGCATCATCTTTCTTATCTCAGAGCTCTAAAAATATATGTTATATTGAAAACCCATTCACAGCACTCTTCAAAAGCTGCACTTCAAACACTAAGTCAGTTTCTGCAGCCAAAAAAACCACAGAAATAACACTTTTGTCCTAATTTTTAGCAAAGAATTATTACTAATAAAATTCAGTGTTCTTGAAGCACAAATGGAAGGTAACACCTAAGGATAAGTACTTTCATCATCCCTTATGTGATTCACAGTGGTTTTTCTGGTGCTACTGTTGTCTTTATGTGAATGTGATTACTTTTAGAATTACAGTTGTACATAAAGTCTGTAAAGACAAAGCAGGCTGTATCTACCATAGAGGTAAATATGAAAAAATGTCAGTGCTGCTGCTCTCTAAAATTTTTCACTGAGGATTTGTATATGATAAAGGCTAAATTTACCTTTATTAAGAATTTTGATGTGTGGAAACATTATTTTGTATTTTTCCAGAACAAGAAGTTAAATTTTCTAGTTATTGATAAGTTTTTTGCTGTGGTTTTTTTTTCCTTTAAAGTTTCTTCAAAAGTGTTCTAAACCCAACTAAAATTACCAAAAAAATCTATTAAAAAATAAACTTGCAATATTTTAATTTATACCCTTATTATATTGGTGAAAATACAAAAAAGGCACATTTTTCATTCTCAAAAACTAGAATGAAGTCATAGATATACAAGATCAACAGTTTTCAGCAAAATCATCTTTCTTGCAAAAAAAAAAAAATATATATATATCCCCCACTAAAGAAACACAGCTTCAAATATTTTTTCAGACCTGTCAACATATGCAGGAGTAGTAACACACTGCACCCCTCCTCTAGATACCTTAGTGTTATTAAAAATGTAGTTCAAGAAGCATAGAAGCATAAAAGTCCAAGGAAAATAAGAAAAAGAGGTCTCTCATTTATCATAACCATTAATTAAAATAAAAATAATTGCATTTATATAGATCTCTAGCTGCTGGATTAAAGATACAGATTCCTTGACAAAATTTCCACCCAAATTGTTAAGAGCCCTTTTCCAGGGCCAGTGAACAGCCTTTCACCCTGCATGACACTTTTTCAGTTTAGTAGACTTCTACTACATATAGTTATAGATAACTTGGAGGATTTTTTGGATCATTTTCAGCTCACGAACCTTTTCCTATCCTAGATGCAATTACCAGAGAGATCTACCCCTCCTTAGTGGTCTCCCTGGACCCAAACCCAAGTAGAGCACCACTTTCTCTGTAGACAGAGCCCAGGACAAAGCTGTCCCCACAGAATCTCAAAGCCCCCATGGATGATAACTCCAGCTCCTGAGAGAGCTGAGAGCACAAAACCCAGACTGCTTACATGGAAAAGCATCCCCAGTCCCGGAGCTCAGAGTTAAAATTCATTCCCCTACACCAACTGACCTCTCCCTCACTCAGAGGGGTTTCATGCCATGGCTTCCATCTAACCTAGACACCTCAAAAGCCCAGCTGGCCACTTCAGCCTGAATATCCTCCAAGTCTGTGCGTGGATCCCCACTTTTTTTTGTGTGTGTGGCTCACTGAAGACTTGCAGGGTTCAATATTGAATAGGGATCTTTCTCCAACTGATTTCCAGCTCTCATTCCTAAGAAAATGTCTGGTGTCTTTAAGACACTCATGTTTCATGGCACTGACCAAGCATTTGATTTTCACAAGGGAAATAATACAGAAATAATGATAAATTGTCCAATAATTCCTCCAGAAGGAATCCAGAGAGAGAAGACTTTGAAGCATTTAAAACCAAAGGCAGGACATGTAATTTAACAGCAGAACAGTTTTGTTTTGTAAGAGTGCATGTGAAATGTTGCTGTTGACTGTTCTTTTTAACTGGGTTACTTCTACTGTGAATATTGGCTGGAAGTGCCAGTGACAAGTGAAACTCATTCTTTAAGGAGTGCTGTGGCTTTCTGTAGCTCAGTGTGGCATGTCCCTGAAAGCTGGGCTTACAATCTTGCACTACAACAGCAGAAATAAACATTGGTTTATTTAGCATGCCCCTTAATCACCACGTGAACTTCAGCAGTTTGCTGAGGTCCAGGAATTATCCCAGCTCCTGGAGACCTGGCTAACAAATTACACAGTTGGGAAAGCTTTCTGTGTGTATTTGTGCAGCAGCACATGCACAGCACCACATCCTCATGTCCTTCCTATAAAGGAGAAGAATAGGTAACACAGCTGGAGCTTTATGGTCCTTCCCAATTTGAAAATCATACTGCTAAACTCCAGAGAAATGAGCTCTCAGCTCTGAGATCTGGCTCTGCCTCATGGCATTTAAGTACAATGTGAGAAGAACAGTGTTTTCACCACATACAAATTTTGATATACTGACATCAGTGCCAAACCTGCCATTTAACTTCAGAAGGGTCAGAGTTTTAGCTTGAATCTCACTGAGACACTGATACAACACCAAGGTCAACCCTAAAAGGATCATAAATAACTAAAAGTAGTTGATTTACAGAATTGAAAACTAATAAAATCAGTGCCCTCCAGATGAAATCAGAGTGAATCATACCAAAATATCTCACCCAGACAGAGATGGCAGGAAAGCCTCAGAAAAGTTTAGCAATGATCTTCGCAGCACTCTTCATTCCTGTTACTTTGCAATTGTAAACCATATTTCAATTTATTCACACATAGCCAGGTAGAAACAGTCCAATAACAGCTATTTTCCATGGTTCTGCATAATGCTAGGAAAGGAGAACTGAAAAAAGAAATACTGTAAATGGTTTAACTTAGACAATATGAGTATTCATTTCAGCCCATGGTATATGTGCACCCAACAAAAAAACCCAAATAAAACTCAAAAACCTAAAGTGATCAGAGACAAGACTTATTTCAGGACACAGGGTACAGTAAGGTAATGCAGCATTAGGAGAAAAATTTCTTGTCCTTTTCAGTAACCAAAATGTAATTCCTTCCATTCTCATCCACCTTAATAGAGGTCACAGAGCAGATGCAAATGACACTTCACAAATTCTCTCCCTTTTTGAAGACTGAATGTTCTGAAAAACTATTTTGTTTTTAATCTTTTTTTTTTTTGCATCTTTATATAAGGCAATGGTGCTGAGGCACTCACATCCCGTTGTAGCTAGAGAGAACTGTGAGCACCTTTTGTGAGCCTTTTATCAAAAACTCCCTCTGATCTTTTGCATTTTTATATCGATGTAAATTCTCTAGGAATACTCCAAATTGCTACTCATGCTTAATATCCTCATGCAATTCAGCACCAAATATACCTCAATTATGCATTCAGAGCCTGGAATTCATTACTAAATGCTATTTACCTCGGAAATAAAGACACTGGAAAGACCTATTACCTGGTGTGAGCTTTTCTGCCAGGTACTTATCTATGTGCATGGAAGCAAGCAGACATTTCCAGTGTCCCTTATCTGTACCCTGACACTGCACAGCCTATTTAGACTTCTGCAGGGGGAGGGTGATGCCTCTGTGACAGGTTTCATGTGCATATTCTGAGAGTAACCACTGCAGTGATATCAGAATGGCAGGTAGAAGGAGCTATTACTGACTCCTTTTGTCTTGGGTTGCAGACACAGCACTCTTAGCAACAATCCCAACATTTCACATTTACAGTTTAAAGTGGTGAATCAGTTTATTCATTAACATGCCATACTTTTTTATTACAAATTACTTGTAAGAAAGACTGCCGGGAATACCTTTTAAGTTATAGATATTCTTGCTGGTTTTTCAGGTCCATTGTATGATATTTTGGTGGATTTCTGACTGGCAGGGCTCTGTGCAGGGGATTTTGGAGGATAGGATAGACTGTAAA
Source organism: Hypocryptadius cinnamomeus (assembly GCA_013400635.1). Taxonomy (NCBI): domain Eukaryota; kingdom Metazoa; phylum Chordata; class Aves; order Passeriformes; family Zosteropidae; genus Hypocryptadius; species Hypocryptadius cinnamomeus. The sequence goes on from VYZP01075973.1 coordinate 17,917, forward strand.
TGGTCTAAAAAACCCCTGAGAAATATGGGACAGCTTCATTGTGGACAAACTTCTATTCATCCATTGAGTGTAATACAGTGAGTGACAGCTTATACAGAACTTGGCAGGCTTCACAAACAGGGAAATAAAAGAAAACTTTTAGCCTGTGATGAGCTTTATGACAGGGCAGTAAAATCCTAATTGAGACACACTGAACCATACAAAGGAGTTTGTATAATACAATACAGGTTCAGATGAATAGACATAGTCATAAGAAGATGAAAGAAACTTTCCTTAATGATAGATCCTCTGGTTTTTTAGAGTATTAACTTTTATAATTTTTGCATTTGCTGGTTTTCTTACCTATTCCTGTCATTTATATAATGCATACGCAGATAAATTCTCATATTTGCTGTCATTATTGCAATTATTTTGACAAGCTTTAATTGCACTAATAATTTTTAATTCCCCTTTTTATAGGAATATGTAACATGGCCTCAAAACTTGTATCATCTTGCCTTAAACATTGTGTTACCACAAACACCATTCTAAATCTGCTGAAATCCAACAGATGTTTAGTTCATTACCACGTAGGGAGTGTGGGAAGAGCTTTCACCATAGTTCTATTTCAATGTATCCTCACTACAGGATTTGGTATGGCAGGATGATTTTCATAGAAATTAAGTCAGCTGCAGCTATAGAACTGGAAATGTTCAAGCTGAAATGAATAGACTTCAGCCCAGTTCAGATACTTTTGCAGACAAACCACCTGAAGTGGTCACATTGCAATTAAAGGATTCATAAAGGAAATAAAAATAAATACCTGATGGCAGAGGTTTATTTTATATCTTCTTTTACAACATCCTGACAAGGCATCTGTGAGGACACTAATGATTTTTAGTTTCTCTCAAAAAGTGCCAGTCTTTGGTTTGCATGAAATAACACTCACATAAAAGGCTGCATGACCTAAAGATACCTCACTGAGCCAACACCCTTTCTGAAGTCAGTAACAACTCGAGCTCCAGTCCCAAACCCAAAGTCCCAAAGCTCAAGCTTTGCCAGCTGATATTCTGTTCTCAATGCTATCCCAGTGGTGAATGGCAATTTACATCTGCCCTGTATCCTTCCCTACTTCATCAGCCCTTTTGATGTCCAGCTCTGCCCCCCTTCTCTTCATTCAGATTTGTTCTACATGTACTTTACACCATGATTTGTACTCAGCCCAGGTTTGTATCAACCACTCATCTTCAAAGGTGCTAGAAAATTATTTCTGAAATGAATAATGGGGTCCTGGATGAGAGGAATTTGAATATGAATCAGCAGTGGCCTGGCAGCCAGGAGGGCCAGCTGTGTCCTGGGGTGCATCAGACCCAGCATCGCCAGCCAGGCAAGGGAGGGGAGGGGAGGCTCCCTCTCTGCTCTGCACTGGGGCAGCCTCACCTTGAGTGCTGTGGGCAGCTTTGGGTGCCAGAATATAATAAAAAACATTAAAGAGCATCCAAAGGAGGGCCAGGAGGATTGGGAAGGGCCTTGAGGGGAAGCCAGACAAGGAGCAGCTGAGGACACTTGGTCTGTTTGGCCTGGAGGAGACTGAGGGGAGAGCTCATCTCAGTCTTCAATATCCTCATGAGAGGAAGAGGAGGGGCAGGCACTGATCTCTTCTATGTGGTGAGTGTGACAGGACCCCAGGAAACAGCCTGAAGTTGTGCCAGGAGAGGTTTAGGTTGGATATCAGGGAAAGGCTCTACCCCCAGAGAGTAGCTGGGCACTGGAACAGGCTCCCCAGGGAAGTGGCCACAGCAGCAAGCCTGACAGCTCAAGGAGCATTTGGACAGTGTTGGGCTCTTGGACACATGGTGTGATCCTTGGGGATGTGCAGGGCCAGGAGTTGGATTTGGAGGTCCCTTCCAACTCAGCTTATTCTGTGATTCTATTCTGTGAAAAGGAAATTCAGTCCAAATTGTTTGTGGTGTCTCCACTTTTTGTTAGACCATGTAGTGGCTGCATGGGGTACTGCTTCAGAAACATGCTGATACAGTACCTGGCTGCCATTAACTTGAAATTAAAACTGACTACCATGTCACCACTGTCTGGTCAGAAAACATGAGACACAGATGTCAGTCTTCCTGAGACTAGGTACTGAACTAATGCCTGTTATTTTCTGGTTGGTAACATTTGCCACAGTTCCTTTCTGTCCGTTAGTCCTTAAAGTCAGGAGTTCACTTTATGTATAATCCTAACGTTTTTGTAGGGGTATTGCTTAGCCTCCTTCATCAGAAGTGATAAATTCCCCTCCAAGATAAAGGATCACAGGAATACAGGCTTTCTTGAGTCTTTCATTTTAGCTTCAATTTCCCTATTGAAATCTTTGAAGATGAGACAAGTCACATACACTTCAATGTGTTTTTCTCACTATGATTTTTTTGGTGTCTACACATTATAAACCCACATTTCTGACATTTTTAATTCAGTTAGTGACCTTCCTACCTGATTGCCATGTAGAGATCATACCCATATGCCAGTACTTGGAAACAGAACATCTTCCTTTTGAAGACTGCATTGAAAACTCCTCAAAATTTAAAGTCATTAGCACTTTGTGTCAATTATATTTGCATAAACAATTGCCATAACCCAGAAGCTGCAACAGGATGAAAAACATGTACCCAGCTGAAAAAAGACCATTCCTAGTTTGAAAACCTTCTGCCATACAAATACCTGGCTTGGACCCCAAAGCAGTTTTAAATTTAATTTTGGAGAAAACGAGCAGTGAAAGGGTTGAAAAATCCAGGGACAGTTTCTCACCTTGTCATTTGGCACTGCTTCACTAATTTAGACAAATTTATTTGCTCAATATCAGCTGGTGAGGTAACTCTTGGTATTCAATAATTAAGGTATTACTTCCATTTTAGCATGGCCACAGTTTAAAAAAAGACAGATTCTGTCTGGGAGAGACAGACTGAAAGGGAAGAAGACTGTAGAACTGTTTCCATGGCAACTCTTGAGATAAGAGTAGCAGCCTACCTAGCCTAAAGGGATAGGTAAGGGAGACTAAAATATGTGTGTAAGAGAAGCACTTTAAAGGTCCTTTTCCAGGTTAAATACATAAATTTGAATTTAGGTACTGCCTGAAAACTCTAGATATAATGAATCCTATATGTTCCATATAAACAGTAAAAGAACATCTGTTTTACACTGTACTGAACCATTTAGGTGAGAAAATGTTTTCTGAGAAAAGCCTGGCATCTTTCCACGGAAAAAAATCAAGATTATATCTTCCCTGGGTAAGTTGCTCAGGGTTTGTGTCATTTAAGGTCCCACCCAAATCAAGTGAAATGGGCCTCCATATTATACTGCTTTTGTTTCAGCATGTAAGTGGTTGACTTAGAAGGTCTAAACAATTATTTTGTCACCATCAGTGAGAAAATTCTTTCTCGTACTTTGCACCAACACCATGAAAAGTCCTGGGGCTGCAAGAATTTGAAGAGCAAAGAACAGCCAGGAGCACGACTGACAGAACCAGTGGAAGAAAAAAGCTTGGAAATATGGAGAGTGAAGAGAGTCAGATGGTATTAGAAGGGTATTAAAAAATAGAGAACTCTTGGGGAAATAAAGCTCAGAATAACATGAATAACACCAAAAAAATCCCATTCCCAATGGGAATGTGTTGAATGTTTCACAGTTAAAGCCAGGCACTGCAGTGGTGAGGCCAGTCCCAGACACACTTCAGCATGGGTTAGGAAGCAGACTGTGGGCTGCAGAAATTTTAGCCCAGTATGTTCAGACAAACTAACACCAAACACAAATTCCTCAGAAGCATGTTCAAAGTTATCCCATGACGAGTTTAGAGGTGATCCAGTAAGGCTTCACCACCTCAACTTTGCCTCTTTTCAGACAGACATTATAAATCCAATTAGAAACCTCAAATCCTGTGCAAATATTTGCCACAACTTAAGCAATTCCTTTTTTTCTGTGAGGGGAAGAAATAATTATCACTTATCTCCAATCTCATGTATTCTGTACCACCTGCTGTTCTCATTACTCTACTCTCACCTGTTTCTAAGTCTTTTTTGGAAGTGTGGTGTCCAGAGCTGAAGGCAGGATTCCAGCTGAGGTTTCAACAGCACTGAGGTGAGCAGAGTAATTACATTTGACACTCCTCCTACAACATTCTGGAATTATATTTGCCTTTTAACAACTGCATCAAGTAGTTGGCACACAGCTGACTAGTCAATGCCTTGTGGTACATATGTATCTGATTTCCAAAAATAGAATGGTACTTTATTTTCACTTTAGTCTCTGCTCTGATGCCATCCTTCAGGATGCTTCATTCCCTTCCTGTTCTTCATTTAGAGTCATAACAAATTTTTTAACTGAGTTGGTTGTTTCATTATTTAAGTAAAATGCTGACCAGAACTCACTATACAACAGATCCATCTGGTCTGCCTGAATTTCAAAAGCCTTCCCAGTTCCAGACTAAGCCATGACTTAGGACTCAGATAGATGAACAGTTGGCTTTAAAAAAAAGCCATTTTGTTATGACAGTAGCCATTTTGCTATGGCAATAGAGTAGCTTACCTAAATGGCCTATGAGACATGGCATTTGGAACTGTCAAAAAAAAATCTTTATCTAAAAAGTACTTAAAACCTCTCAGATGACAATGATATTGTTTCCACCCTGTTGGTAGTTCAGTCATTCTACCACAATTACAGTTTTTGTCAAGATAAAGTCTGGGTTGTCTTAACAAAGCATCCACAAGGAATTGAAATTTGTCTGGCTGCCCTGGTATCAACTGGACCTTCCACACTATCTCATTGAAAAGGTAATGGCTGGGCTAACTTTTCTCCCTTGGGATATAACTGATGAAATCTTACAGATAGACACTAATAGTTGAAAAATTACTCCAGTGAACTCCTGAAGTACTCTAGACCGAGTCTGAGGTCCATTGAGCTCTTTAACAAGAAAGCACAAAACCTACTCTTTCCTTGTACTGGCCTTCACAACTATCCCCTTCTTAAAACTAACTTCATGATGTGTCTAATCATAATTAACCGTGGTGCCAAAACAAAGGAGGCACTGACTGCTCCAGTCCCGTCTGCTTCACCCTTCATTTCCTCTCTTCCTTTGGTTCTTTTTCTTTTTTCTTTATTCCCAATATATTCACAGAACCCCCTGGTTATCTTCTACACATTTTGCAAGAAAAACATCCAGAACTTTTTTCACTAAATGAGATCAACATAGCTGAGACTCAGGTAAATGGTTAATTCTCATTTTAAGCCATGAAACCTTTTCCCAGACATATCCCAAATTCTCACTCTTGTGCTACTGGTAAGTATCAGCTGTGGGTCAAGTAGGTTGGAGTAGATTCCTGAAGAGCAGTTCATCAGCTACCAAATAGAAGTCCACTCACACAGAACCTACTGCAGAAAGCTCAAAGGAGTCTTTTGCACTGTATAGAGTGTCACTCCAACCTCCACCTTGTTCTTCAAATGCCAAAACTCAGACTTAACCATTTCCTTCCTTGCACTTCAAAATGCACCATTTTCTCTAGAACCAATGTAAAGAGTAATTTTTACCACAGAACTGTAGGGAGAGTAAAAGTATTTCAACTTCCATTTCAGAGTTAGATTTTTTTTATGTTTTTGTGTTCTAGGAGATCCTTGTGAACTTGTTTCAATTTTTTCCAATACTCAGCTACTACCACTTGGCTTCTCATCTGCACCCACCTTCCTCTTCATAAATTGTCAAGTAACTGCCTAAAGAGATTTTAAACATCATGAATTCTCAGCAAACATTTAAATTATTTATTGTTGGCAGGTATTTGGAAATTAGCCTACCTATGTCTGTGTAAGAGATAAAGAGAAATAATTCTTCCAGCTGGGGAAGGTCTGGCAATACTAAAGATGGAGGTGTCAGGGGGAAAAAGAAAAGAAAAAAATCTGCTCACTCCTTCCTTCCTTGCTTCCTTCCTTCCCTTTCACCTGTGGTGACTTCAGCATGATTTGCTAGCAGCCCATCTTCTCTAAGACATTGCAGCTTCATTGTCCTTTTGAACCCAGCCAACAATCTTATCTGCAGCACCTACAGCACCAGGCATGACAAACACAAATTAGCAGAACACCAATGGCATTTATCAACTACATACAACTCCCTTTGCAAGCTTCTATAATCAATATTCTACATTCTGTGTCTCTTCAAATATAGAACCTGAAACAATAATGCTATTCCTCATAAAAAATGTTCATACCAGCAGGTAGATGAGGTTAAAAGGCTGTGAATTTGGTCTTATTTGAAATATGAATGTATTCAACAATTACTCTCCTCTATTCTTCACTCTTGAGGTAGGTTTTAAAAGGGAAAAGAAAAAAAAAATCAACACTATGTAAGAATACATAATTTCATACAGTTTTTGATAGATATTATCATACTAATATATGCTTAGAATTTCTTCAGCAATTAAGCATTGTGCAGTCAACAACATAAGCACTGTAGTTTCTCCAGGAGGCTTCATTTTGCTTCAATTCATTCCTCACTCTCTCCTGACTCTTAACAAGCAGTAATTACTGTACCACAGAAGATTATATTTGAAAGCTTTAGAAACATTCTAGTAACATGAAGTCTGATTTAGCATTCCAGACCCAGAAAAAAAGTGAACAAAAAGTGGGTAGGATATTAAATCTTTGTGCCACTAAATAGTGACTGAATGTGAAGAGTTGTGAGAAGTCTTAAGAGGAAGTGCTGAGCAATGAAATGCAGGGCTGTATCAGGGTCATGTTCTGTAAGTGTAGATACCTGCACTACCTCTGCACCATCCCACACAAATGTTAGAACCCTGGATACTGAAAGTTTTAAGGCTGTGAGCTGGCATCACAACTACATGAGCACAATGCTCTGACTGTGCCATTTATCCCACCCCAAACCATGAGCCAAGAGCCATCAAAGCAGCAATATTTCTTCTGGGACCAAGGTGGTGCAAAATCCGTGTTGCAACAGCCTGATGTACACAGAGCAGTGGCAAAAGTGTATTTTGAAGGGGTAAACTGTGCCACTTTTCAGCTAAGTGACTTAATGGATGCAGCACTTCAAATCTGTTCCCATGGCAATGTAGAAACAGCAGTGGCAATACAGGCAGTTTCCTCTTAGACTTGCAATACAAGGAGGAGAACAAAAGCCTTTTCTCCATTTGAATGAACAAAGGAGAAGCATTTTCCAGTGCAAACATGTAAAGCCAAAATCTTTCCCATGTCCTGACCACAGTAAAATTCATGAATAAACAGAAAAGACTTGCCAAAAAGGTCAAAAAACTTGGGGTTTGCTTTGTCAGACCAACAGGGGTTAGGACTGATTCACAGAGAACATCCTGCTCCCATTCCTCCTGAGCTAAAAAATCAAAGCACTGTTGGAAGAAGAGTCCCAGATGTTCTTTCAAGAGGACAAATAAAGGGAGAGACAGCCCAAAAGGTAGCTTCAGCTCTGCTGACTAGTCATCATTTTCCGTTGTGTTTGGAAAGAGACACAGCAGTAGAGGAAAAAAAGAGATGCACCACACAAAAAGTGGTCACCCAGAATAACTTCAGTCCTGAGGTCAAACAAAACACAGGCAGCTATCACATGGTCTACATCAAAAAAACCAGCAAATTCCTAGACAAACAAAATTCAAACCAATTATCCTAGTTGCCTCTGCTGCCCTAGGAATCTGGAAAGTCCTATCACTCCCAAACAGAAAATACCCCTCAAGCTGCTGGCCTCACAAACCAAAGGGATTTCTTTGGGAAAAGATACCCCTTTCACCCCATTTTCCTGTTGTCTAGTATCATCTCAATCTAGTCTGCCCTAATCTTCAGAAGAGATTGCTTTTAGGCAGGCCTCCAAATCAGGTGTTGAGAAAGCAGCAAGCCTGCATAGTTGGGAATGCTATGGATCAGGGTATCCAGCTGCTCAGGTAGGTGTCTTACTGCCTATTGCAGCATCCTGCTATTTGTATTTGCATTCCAGTTGCACCTAAAAACACCCACCAGCAGCCAAAATTCCATTCTGCCACACTTGCACTTACATGAATCTACAGCTGTCTCACACAGACACAGTGTGCACACTGAAGTTGTACAAAAGGCTCTCCTGGGGGACTAAACTTGAAGATAATCCTTTTGCTGACTTTCTAAACTCAAACACTTGAAAAACTAATGCAAAGCCTTGCTAAAGTACTTGCAGCAATAGTAGCAAGTTTGTAAGAAGATTCCTGAACCACTTCCTATGAAACAGTAGATCCTGAAATTAACCAGAAGCCTGACCAAAGAACACATATTCCTTAAGGAAATACAGAGTTTCAAAAGGAAGTCTCAGAATTATCATTCTAACTTATATTGCTGTGTCATCCCACACGCCATCCATCATCTATTGTCTGTCTTCAGAGGCCCAGGTCAAGTTCCCCTGTTTCTCTTGAAGAGTCTAGATAACCTGTTTCCTTTCTTTGCCTAACTGTTTTATCATTTAGAGCTTCAATCAGGCCTTGCTGCAGTCATCATTTCAGATCTAGAGCTGGCAGCAAATCTGGACCAAGGCATAGCCCAAGAGTAGAAAACCAGAGTGAGACAAGAGATTTTTGAAAGCAGCAGTAAAAAACCCATTCTGATTACACTGTATGTCCATCTTATCAAAAAGTCCTTTGCCTGCCTCCCTTATTTTCTTCTCCTGAGTGTTAGTCATTAAGGAACAAGATGCAATAATATACATCCTTTCAATGAACACACAGTGCTGTCACTGTGCCCTGAAACCCAGGACACTGCTTGGGCAGCTGCTTTCTATCTCATACTGCCTGACACAAAGTTGAGCACTGAAAAAAGAAGGGCTCCAACAGAGGAGATGCAGATCTCCCACTACCCTGCCTTTTAATTAAATAATAAACAGGATTAAATGGAACTTAATCTAATTCCATGGGAAATTCACACCCACTCCATGGGTGTGCATCACTTGCTAGCAGTCAGCACTGTATGGATGTCTCTCTTTATTAATAAATGCTTCTCCATCCCAGAGGCTGTGTTTGTGTGTCTATCTTCCTTTCACTCCTGACGTGTGGCTTTTCTAATCTCTTGCTTAGAAACCTTCAAAAATCCATCATTGGGGTATTCTGAAAGAATTAGTACTGGATGTCTTTGCACATGTAAGCTGCAATATATTCAGTCATTCACAATACCTGATTGAATTTATCCTGGTGAATGAGGCTGGGTATTTTTTGTTAATATTAATGAGACAATTATTTAATTTATAAAGGACACAGAAGCAGATTCTTTTTGCTGACTGCACTGTGCCAGGCCCTACTGCCCAGCCTGAAGGAATAGGTTTCATACCCACTGTGAACCTTAGTGATAAGAATTTAGGATGCTCACTTTTGCAGTGGTTTTCTAAATGCCTGAGCTGAGCATGGTTTGGAGACCCACCGTATTTGGGTTCACACAGAAGCAGTGATACTCTATTCCACTTCATCCCTTGTGTAACATTATTTGAATCAGGGGAATTTAGCTGGCCCAGATATGATTGATGCTGTACAGACTACAGCAGTAATTTCAGAATAAGAATATCACAGTGACCTTGACATGCCTTCTGTTCTTTGTTGTTTTTAGCAGTTTTAATGAATACATCTTTCTTGAGCAAAGGATCAAGATGTGGTCCTTTAGATTACCCACTCAGATGATGGCTTCAAAATTCATTTTAAAAGTACAGCGAATGGATTTAGGAATTATTAGGAACAATTCAGAAATGGTGCCTGCCGAAAGTCTGATTATGCTCCCAACCATCATTTTTCAGACATGGGGAAATCTGTTAAAGTAAAGCTCCAGTTAGGATGCTTGTGTTCTTTTAAATTAATGTTTCATTTCAATTTTGTTTCCTAGTTCCTCCTGTCATCTTCTGAGAAATACATGTGTTGAAATCATTCCTTTGATGAGGCACAGACAAGAAGCTTAGTGTGCTTTGATGTGGAAAAGGAAAATGAGCCCTTTTTATTTCTATGGAAGCAGCTTGCAAATCAAGGAATGATCACAATCACTGTAGCTGATACAGGGTAAGCCCAAATATTTTTCTAACCAATAAAAAAGGCTGGAAGATGCAGCTAACCCAGAAAGTTATGAACAACCAAGTAAGGATGATACATTTCATAGTTATCTAAGCTTCTGTTTTCAGTTTTTTCAAAGCATCATTAAGCAGTGAACTGGAACAGCAAACTGTGTTTGGATAGGGAACTCCACAGGACAAAGCTATGTCAGCCAGCCTCCAAAGAGATTCAGACCTCTAACATTTGACTCCATATACGTGCAACCTTTGCATCTCTTAACTGGTCAGCAGCAGGACTGGATCACAGTGGCAAGTCCCTCTTTAGCTTCATTTGTTATTGTCACTTCTCCATGCCCTGCATACACAGGAGAAAATGACTGAGGACATCCAGAACACTTTTACATGACATATCCCAACTGTGCAGAGGGAGCAAACTTTGACTATGGAAAAATACAGTTCCATAATCTGCAATTGTACTTTGATGTGTGAACAGAAGGGGTCCAACTGTACAACCACAATCTCCCCCTATAAATATATGTCCCTTAATTTCATCTTTTAGAAAAATCAGAGACAAAGCTCAAAATGTCCTCAAAAAAGTCAAGAACAAAAGCATTTTTGATGTCGGTGTGAAGACGGTCAAGTCTACTTTCTACCCTGCTGATGCAAACTGGAAATAGGAATTTCAAACAGTGTTAACATACTGAAAATTGTGAAATCACTTTGTCTATCTAGTTAACTTCAGAAGCTGTCAATATAGTAAAGGAGGTGCGTGCTCAAAGACTTTGTACTTTCTGACCCCACTGCATCTAGAAACATTAGCAATTGCTTCACATTGCTGGATCGGGTTTTCATATACAGCAGGATGCCCCAAAGTGAAAGCCACATTAAAAATTGATTATATTAGGTTAGATGTGCTAAGTGCAGCATGCGTTCAACTCCTGTGGACTTCTGTGACAAGGGGAAATGCAAGCACTTTGCAAGAGACAGCCTGTTGTGATGGGCTGGTTCCCCTCTTACCCTTTCAGCACTTTCTCGTATGTATTCTGTACCAGCAAAAAGGATAACTTTTACTGCTGTTATGAGCTAGGGCATACATTACATATATACCATTTATTTCCCACATACTTTGTTCAAAAAACCTCTGCCGTTAGTTTTAGAATTGGAAGTTTCCAGTTTTGCTAAGTTTTATTGTTCTTTTGACTGATTGCACACAATAGAGAGATGGCTGCTACTTCACTTTATGCTACTTTGGAAATTTTGATGCTTTTTTGAACAAGTTTCTTCCAGGTCAGTTCCATATACAAAGTAGGCTGAGAATTAATAATATTAATAAAAATGCGCATTAATCAACCAATTCATTTTTAAAAGACACTCTTAGTCAGCAAAAAGTGTCATAATGAATGATACATTGTCACCCTGATTCCTCAAGCCACCTGCAGCTCATCATGAATTTATAAAGTAAACTCTTCAAACAGAGAATAATGATCTTCAGATCCAAAAATACAGCAAGAATGAAGGCAGAAACGTCTTCCCTCCATTGCGAGTCTGTCCCTCTGCAAAATGACAAACCTGGAGCAGCTACCTTTGGGGCTCTCTCATGTTCCTACTTCTGTATTCTTTTCCATTTCTTTGATCTAAAAAAGCCTCAGCCACTGGGGACTAAACCAATCCAGGAGATTTACATGGCTTCTCTGTTCACTTGTGGGTACTTATCACATTCTCTACTGCAGGCACTTTTTAACAATCCATTCTAATTTTGTTCTGAAAAACACGGATGTTATCATGGAACAGACATTAGCAGGAGAGACTGCATCCAAACCCCCACTGACCTCCGGATTAAGAAACTGAGATTCTGTTCCTGGCTGTGCCATAGATCTGTGCAAATGGCTCCAGTGCTGGGCTCCTCATCCTACACGAGTACATGCCATATTTTTATGCTGTGTATCACTGCTAAAAAGGGACCAAATCAGTAATACGGCGCTTCTGGTCAGCCAAAGTTTATCCTGAAGCAATTTCTTTTTCTTAGAGGAAGCATCACTACCTCTGGCCATTGCCATGCCTGCAAGGTCACACAGAGGAAAGGATATGGAGATCTGCAGAAAGGAAGAGCTTACACCACTAGGAGAGTGCTAAACACAAGCTCTTTGTCTCACGTTAAATGACTCTTTCTGGTGAAACACTCCCAGGCAAAGTTACAGAGGGCAGCAGCTGCTGTTGGTATCTCACAAACTCAGCTACACAGCCACACCCTGCCTTTCTTGCCAGGTAGCTCATGAGGGAGCACCTTAAATCCCAGGGAAGCCAAAGAAAAACGTGCCTGAAACAATCATCAATGTGCTGGCAGATGCAGAATGCAATCCCACAAAAAGGAATGGTGTTAGCAGGAGTGAGTCTAAGTGTCTGTGCCACAGAAACAGAAAGTCTGTATTTTACTTACCTAGAATTAGAAAATCCTTCCAGTACACTGCAAGACAAACTTCTGAGAGTGACAAACAAGTTCTGAGGCACTTTCTGCCTGGCATTCTGCTGCCTTCTATAAGTACACAGAGACCCCTAGCTGCAATTCTCCTTAGGACAAGCATTTGCCTGAGAATACCATTTAATATCATTTTAATTGAATAGTCAGGTTTCATTTTTAGCAGGCACCACATGAATCCACAAGACTGTATAATGCCATTGTCCTGTACAGAATACCTGGCAAGGGCTTACAAATTTCCATTGGCACAAGTTTGTCTATCATCCATGCAGTTCTCCACTGAAACTTCTTGGTGGAAAGGTAGCTCAAATGTATATTATTCCCTGCAGAAGTAATCAGAACAGCCTGTCTCTGAGCAGTGTGATTATCTACCTCAAAGCCCTGTGAAAACTGACGTATCATCAGGCATTATTTGATTCTTTGGAGAGACACACCGGGAAGCCCTTTAAAAGTCAGTTATCAGATCTTTCATGCTTAGAGAAGTGCTGACTCCCCATTGCTTTCAGGATACTCAGCTCACAGGCTGTCCCGAGGATGGGATGCTGTAGCTCTGGAAGCACAGAGGGCACAGGGCTCAGGTTGGCTGTACGAGGCAAACAGCAGGACAGCTGTGGCAGGGCTGCCCTCAGAGCCAACCCCCCCCACAGACAGCTGCCAGGAGAGCCCAGCTGTGCTGGAGTCCCTCTACTCCTGCCAGATGCCTACCCCAGTGCCAGCTGTGCCCAGGCATACAGTCCCTGCACGTTCTGGCCACCCTCCCCTGAGGGTTGCTCAAGGTCAAACGCAGCAAATGACAGATGTGGCCAGAGTCGGTCACAAGGTGGGACAGGTTTGTTTTGGGGGCGGTTTATTTGTCCCCTTGCTGTTCCCACCTCACAGTACCACTGCTAAGTTTCCCCTTCTTTCTGTGCTCTTGGAACAGTGTTTGTTGTTCCTCTCTGGACACAAACAGGTAGTGCTGCTGATTCAGCAAAGCCATCCTCGCCCTTACGCTGTCATTCATAAGCTGATTGGTGTGAACCCCAAGAAACACATGATCCTGCAGAAGTGATGAGGTGTCCTTATTTCTCTGGCTGAAACAAAACAAAAAATGGTCTTAAATAATTTATAACTTCATAGGATCAGCACGTTCAGCAGGAGAACTGCTTATGCAGCTGACTCACTTAACAAAATAATGAGCTTTTGGCCAGGTGATAGGTTATGTTGAACCTGAGCAGATCAATGTGAAGAGGGAAAAGCTCAGCTTATTTGAGTACTCCATTCTCTAAATGTACACAGCAAGATGTCAAAATGACCCATACAATGCCCTGCAAAGGAAATTGAAACTAATTCTACCATATTACTTTGCCTTTTCCTATCCATCTTGCTTTCTCTCACTTATGCTCAATGTATTAGGATTTTAGCAAATGAAAGTTAAAATTAAAAAAAAGGCTGAGACCTCATTATATCTTGTTTCTAAATCTTCTGCCACTTCAGTAAAATTCAATCCATTTTCACTGGTAAAATATCTTTTGGAGAGAATCGATAGAGATCAGCTGAAATACTAACTCTCTGCTGGAGTTCAAATATTGATGAGCAAATCTCTTTAGCAAAAAATATTGAAAAAATATGTACAAAAGGCAAGTGAGATTGTGCTTGAGCATGCTACTGAAGTAGACATGATATGGAAGCTGGACAGGGAGATGGCAGACTATAGTCCTGTTCCTGTTGCTCACATAAATATGATCATCATCAAATTTTGCCCTAATTTAAGACAAAATCTCAATATCAAAGTGATTTCCTACATATTCTCTATGGAAAGCAAGCCCTGCAGGGAGAGCAGGAGCACCTGGACAAGGGCAGCCCATCTACATTTTCCTCAGGGGCCTGTTTTCACCTTGGTAATCCTAGAGGAGCTCTCTGAACCCCTTCCCATTTAGACAGACACAGCTGTGTACCACACTCCAATGCATGACCCATGGCTGGAGACACCTGGGCAAGAGGGAAAGAAGGACAATCCACTATAATGCCCAAGAGCTTCCCCATTGCTCTAGTTAGGGAAAAGGAAACACTGAAAATAAATGAATTTATTTTACGTGAACACATTCAAAGAAGAAATTTTCCAGTAAGGACAATGGTAAGATGCACTCTCATTCCAAAGGAGATAAATTTATCTTCCTAAATTCTAGAGTGTCATGAGGAGGATTTCCTACCAGCTCTGCCTGCCATTAACAAGAAGTCACTCATCTGACAGAACTGTCCAGGAAAGAGATGGATCATGGAAGTGCTCAAGTCACAGAAAAGAAATAATTTTGAGATCTGCAAATGGAAAGTACTGTGACAAAGAAGTGGATATACAGGACAGTGGTTATTCATCATCTTTGCCTTTCAATAAGACAGCTTTCCAGACAGCCAAGGAACCTCTGAAAATAGTCAGAACAGTTTTGATTGTATGTACAGGGTAGCATTATTGCTTTCCTTGTGAAAAAACAATAGAATATTCTAAAACCATCTATAAATGTACAATCAAGGCATATGTTAGAACATCCCTTAAAACAAAGCATTTCTTAGTTTCAGGGCAGCCTCCAGAAATGTACTCATTAGATCACAGAAAGTGAACAGCTGCATTTATGCTAATACATAATTATTTACACAGCTTTTGAAAAGCATGGACTGATATCCATGGATTAAAAGGCTGTAAGACAGCACATCACCACCCTTGGTTAACAGAGGGAGATTTTGAGCTCTCATAAATTTTTTAGTTTAGAAGTTAAGTATAAAAATCACGTGTAACTAGAGTGACATAAGGTTTGGGAAGCAGCTGACAGCTGCTAGAAATTCATTGTAAAGCATATGAATTTTGACCTTCCCTTTACAACCAACGAAGTTATCAGCAAAGGCCAAGTACTTGCCATTCTACTTTTTTCCTGCAAACCTTATCTCAAAACACACTATGAATTTATCTCAATACACATTATGAATTCATGTGCTTCATTAGGAATAAGTAGGCAGGGAAACACAAAAACGGCGCTTTAAAGGCTGCACAGCACTTCTCCAACTGAGAGGAAGAATGCCAGGGAATTTTAGAGAGCTCATTTACAGCGGGCATACACCAGCTCTGAAACAGGGGTCACTCCAGCTTGTTAACGCCTCGTCTGCAGACTATGAAAACATTTGGGATTACTTGTGCCACTGCGATTATTCCGTGCGGTACCGACCCTGCGCTCCCCCTGACCGCCCGGGAGCCCCAGCGCCGCTCGGAGCCCGCGGCGTTCGCGGGGCTCTGCTGACACCTGCCGGGAGCTGCGCTCGGAATTCCTGCCCTACCTGTGGAACACCGGCCTTCCCTGGGCATCTCCTGCCCTTCCCCGGGCATCTCCTGCTCTTCCCGACTGCCGGTGTGCCGGGAGCAGGCTCGGCACGGCTCACAGCCGAGATGCCGCGGGGTTTGGCCCGGCCGGGACGGTGGCACGGGAGTCGCTCGGGTTCCGAGACGCCCCGGCAGTGAATCTCCCTGCCAGCCTTCGGAGGGTTCAATAAGTGACAAGTGGGAACGACGGGCTGTTTTTCACCCATCCAGCCCCTCTCCTCATGAGTGCAAATCAGCACACACAGGGGTTTATGCCCATTTTTCATTTGGAAGGGAGCTGGAAGAGTATAAATTTGTGTCAGTCCTTCTCCTGTTCACAACCAGTCATCATTTTCATTTACTGTCTGTGTTTCTGTGTTATCCTTTAAAACTAACCACACTTTGCTTTTTCAGCTTTCCATTTCACTGTCTTTTTTTTTTTTTTTTTTTTTTTT
>VYZP01075973.1:34232-58166 GCA_013400635.1 Hypocryptadius cinnamomeus
TTTTTTTTTTTTTTTTTTCCTGTGAGAAATGGCAGCATTTTTCCAAGGATTGACACAGGAAGGAACTCAAGAGGAATAATGTGGTGAGTGCCCTGGATTGGCAGCAGGCCCAGCTCCATGTAAGCAAACAGCTCCAACAGGGTGAGGGCAAGGCAAAATAGTTTTGACTTCCTTTTTTAATATCTGTAGATGTGTAAACAAAGCTGAAAAAGTAAAGGATTTTTCTACACACCAAAAAACCAAGAAATAAATCTAGCAGTCTGCTGCTGTTGGTTTGGTATTGAAAAGGTTAGCATAACTGAAATCAAAGAAAGGTGGGTAATTTATGAGTAAGGCCAGGAAAACACTGAGAATTTTCTATTGGACTGATTTTCTGGTATCTAACATAAGATTTTAAATTTATTAAAATAAAAATGCTCCAAACTATTTTTTGGGGTTTTTTTCTTTTTTCAAGATTATCCCTAACTGTATTTTTTCAGATGAGTCCAACAACACTGAAAGCTGCTACAGAGCTGCCAACACACCTCTCTCCAGGATCAGTACTTTGAGCATCCTCCCTCCTCTCTGGGCCAGATCCCTGCAAAACTGCAGCTCTCACAACTGTGAGAGTCTGAGGCCCTCTAGGATAAAAAGTAGCAGTAGGATCTTAATGGCAATTTCACTGAGGCAAGGCACAGATCAGAGCTGAAATGAAGTATTTTGTTACATTAAAAACAGGGGAAAAACCATCAAGCATGTCACTTTGAAGAAAAATCCAATGCTGTGCAAGTACACCACAGCAAAGACACAAACAAGGAGTTTCCAATTTTAAAAATTAATTTTACAGAAGAGATGAATGTGTTAAAATATGATGTTTTTTCCCAGGCATCTCACTGGGAGGAAAGGGATTTAGAGTA
The DNA here is from genome assembly GCA_013400635.1 of Hypocryptadius cinnamomeus. Lineage (NCBI taxonomy): Eukaryota > Metazoa > Chordata > Aves > Passeriformes > Zosteropidae > Hypocryptadius > Hypocryptadius cinnamomeus. The sequence continues at coordinate 35,129 of VYZP01075973.1, forward strand.
AAGTGAATGCTCCCTGGAAAGATTTTTAAAGGCGTTTTCTGTCAAGAGAGGTTTGACGTGTCCCATCTTCTATTGCTGCTAATGCACACACAGAGGAGGTGCTTGGATAAAATTGTGTCAAAACAGCAATGCCAGAACAAAGATGGGCTCTCTGCAGAAGACATAAATAGCACCTGCAGTGTTAGATAAGTCTCTTATCTGAAGCTATTACTTACTGGTGCTTTTACTATGGAGCAAGTAGCAAATCAGCCTGGGATGGCCTCATATCATTACCCAATGATTGACCTCAATTAAAGGACTCAGCTGAGGTCCCCAATTAGAGGTGAAAACAGCCATCTTTTTTTTGCTCCCGTGTCTTTGTAATGAAGAATCAAATAGGTGATGAAAGTCTCCTTGTAGCAAAGACTCTGTTCATTTTTGGCACTTCCACAGAGACACCTTCAAAATCAGTCAAAACAAGCTTAGGAAGCATCGCCAGACCCAGATGGCTGGGCCAGCTGGTCATGTTTCACTATGAAGTGTAATTGCTCATTTAGGACTGAAGTTACCACTGCTGCCACATAAATTTTGTACCCTTCTCACTGTTGTGCAAACTTTTTAACATGAAAAAAAATGGATACAGAAGTGCTGCAACAGAAGTACAAGACAGATGCTGAGAGCAAAGTGACACGTTCAACAGGGCGTGAGCTCCTGTGTGTTAGCATTCTGGGAGCCTTGTGTGAGGTATTCAGAAAAGCCAACTGCAAAGTCTGGAGTTATGTGCTGCTTCCCTTGCCAGAGGAAATGGCATTCACTGTGAAGGCAGTACCAAAAAAAAAAAAGTAAAAGGTTATTGCTTCAAACACTAGATTTGTTAAATAATAAGTAATTTATGATACCTTGTCTGAAAGGAATAACTAGAAAAATTCATTTAGCTAGAAGAAAACATGATATGATGAGAAATGATTTAGAATAACTGGAAAAACCCTAAAATCATCCTCCAGAACCTAAACAGTGTCTCACATTATTTTAAATTATGAATTGCTGGGGTTGATCCTGCTAAGAACTAAACATTAAAATTTAGAAGTACAGATTTTATTAAGCCTAGGCCAGTCCAGAAGAGAATAGAAGCCACTGCTCTCATAAATGCTTCTTTCAAACTAGATGGCAAATGTCTCCAAGCTTCTCCTAAAACTCCTTAACCTTGAATAAAGTCTCCTGAGAGCAAGGAAGCACATTTCAAAAGCATCAAAGCACTTTGTGAACAGAAAGCTCTTCTGACATTGATATGTCTTCACAACATTTACATTGGATCATTACAGTGAGTGAGACATGGGGGAGTCTGATTGACACCTTGCTGGGAAAGGCACCCACCAACTGGCAGAATGAGACAGAAAAGACAATCACTTGGTGGGAGGCACAAGGTGACTGCAGGAAGATCATGAAAAATGCAACAGGCAGCACATGCAGCAGCTCTAGCACCCAGAGGAGCTCCAGCTTTCCAGGCAATACGGTAGGAAAACTCTTAAGCACAGAGGTACTGAGCAGTGGAATGAGAATGCCTGTGAGATGTCTGCACAACACCTGCCTCCATCCAAAAATTGTACACTTCAATAGGCACACAAAATAGTCACTGCATGTTCATTGTATTCTCTTCTGTTTTAGTACAAACTACAAATGGTTAAAGGCAACCAGCCTTTCTTTGAACTGGAAGGGAACAGAGTGGCTCCAAAATGCAGAACCAACTGAAAGAGGTTTAAAGAGATGACAGACTTTGATCTGAGACCGCTTCCTGACTAAAACTGCAGACAGATGAATACACGTTATCACCAAACACAGAGGTATGCTGATAAATATGTGACTGAGTTCCCAGTACGTCACATCACCTCTTTAGTGAGATCATGCAGCATACCCTGCAATGGTACTCTACAGATAGAGTTTAAGTGTAGGAAACACAGACTAATGAAGTATGTCGGTATAAAGAGAAGCCTGATCAGAGCTGGGTGTCAAAGCTTTTCGTGTTCGGAGGGAGGAAATGTCAGAACAGCCTGAACACTGCAGAATTTTGAGTAGTGTACATTCTCCTGTTTTGAAACCACATAGGCAATAGGTCCTTCTGGTGAGAGGAAGTAACACGGATCGTCTTGCCCCAAAATGAGCTTGACATCCAAAACCTTTCAAATTAGTGTTTCACAAAGCTCTGAGAAGCATGTCAACACTACAGCATTACAGACAGAGCTTGCATTAGGGTGGGGAAAGCCAAATATTCCCCATACTTATGTTCTTATTAGAGAGTTGACATAGCAATGTCATCTAGACTTACAGGGAATTTCTAAGTGCAGACTTAATATCTGTGGAGAAAATTTGACATTATAGGATATAATTTCATAATAAAAATTAACCAAACATTTCCAAATTCTTGGGTAAATGTTCTATTTGTGTTTTGAGACAAATATTTGTAGCATCCCAAATATTTAATAGAGAGTATCTATATTCAAATAGCCAAATAACTTTATTTTTGCATCAATCATAGCAAAATGAGTAACCTCAAAAGAATTTCACAGTCAAGTTCACAGGCAAAGATACACCTTGACTAGTGAAATCAACATCTTCCAGTGGCAAAATATTACAGTGGGGTGAATGTTCAACCAGCTCTAGGTCACAACAATTATAAGAACATTAGAGAAGAGGAATTCTCCAAGCTGCCATAAATGCTGTAGGAAAGATTTCCTTCACTGCTCATTCATTGCCTTCCTTGAGAATCCAGGAAACATGTCCAAATCATGCACATGCACACTTTTTAGCATTCATTCATTTGGAAGCAACAACACTCTACCTGTCCCTGCACATCCCAGCTCACTCTTCAGCACAAAGCAATGCCAGCACAGCAGGGTGCAGAACACTTCACTGTTCCAGCTGTATGATTGCAGCTAACCTTTTGATTCACAGTGCTTCTCAGCCCTTTATTACCACAGAAAAAAACAAATGGAAAAAAATTTAGGCATTCTGTTGTCTCTATACATTGCTGCAGGAGCCCAGAAAGCTCCTTCACTGCAAACCCTTCAGTACACTGCTGGTAGCTCACACCCTGCAAGGGATGCTGGATTTGGAGAAATGAGTTCTCACACTTAAATCAGCTCCAATGCAGAGGTGCCAGTCTTCTGGGGTGCCTTCCCCAGAAGTTATGAAGGGTGATAGCTACAGGGTGTTTGCCTCCATCAAGGTAGCATGGGGCACTGGTTAGACCTCCAGCCTAACACAAGAAATTTCGGTTCAACTGTGTGTTTAATCACAAGTTCTTCTATCACCTTGTACAATTCCCTCAGTTTCTCAGCACTTTGATTGCTTTGCTGGAAAATGTCACTTCTGTGGGGGAAAAGGTGTTTAGGTACCCAGAACACATGGATGTTGGAAGAGAAATGGATGAGGCAGACAGGCAGTGTAAGAAGTGATAACCCTCTGACATGCATTTTTGCATACTACAGTCTGTTGTTGCTTTTCCTCTCAAATTTTAGCAGCAATAAAACCTTTTAGCACATCCAGCACTTGCCAGCATTGCAGGCAAAGAGGTCACCTGGCAGAGAAAGGAGCACCACTGGCCTGGCAGCCCATCCTTCATCCCCACTGCAGTGGTCCCTGCACACATGCTTTCTCCAGCGAGCAGCTGCAGCCTGACATGGCTTACCAGAGACATTTCTCCTCCATCAGATGTCACCCACACACTCTTCTGTGCTCTGATACTTCTGGGGATCAAACAGCCCTTCCTTAAGCCAGCCATGTCTGGTGCAGTGTCACCAGTAGCCTCAGTCAAACGAGCTTCAATTTCTGAGTCTTTCCATAAGAAAGTGAACTCTGACCCAGGCAAACCCAGAGTAACACTGCAAACACTCCAGCTCTGCACAGCTGCACCACAGACCGGTCAGGTGAAGCCAGGGCAGCCTCCTTGAGTGGCTCTTCCATGAGCCTGGGGCCACAGTCACACCAGTACTGCAGCTGCAATGCTTGACCTGGCCATCACCCATCTTAGCATGCTGGTTTCAGCATTTAGGATGAAAAATATGTTCCAGAAGTGCCAAAAAACTGGGTAGAAAAATAGTTTTGAAAGTATTTCACAGCTTCTCCTCTTGTTATCCAATGCACTCAAGATTTGAGTTTTGTGCTGAAATATGGGTATAATAGGTATTAGATTTTATTATTAGGGGTAATTTACTCTTGCAATCATTTAAAGGTATTTGAACGAAAAACAAATGAGAATCTTTCTCTCTCAGAAAGAAAAGTTTACAGCAATGCTGTAAATGTTAGGAGGAGGGATACCCAAGAGACCTCCTTTCCTCTTCTCTCCCACTCACAACTGGTTCCTAAAATAGATTTTCCTTCCCATAAACTATCTGGAGCTTGAAAGAAAGTTCCTTTAACAGAAGGTAGTACTTTCATTCATGCATTACAGAGAGACCTTAAACTTACACATATTTGCTACACGCTCCAAATACTACCATCTTTCTTGAGAAACTGGAATAGAAAAGGAGATATCAAAAACTTTGGGAGGTCACCTTGTCTGTTTGACCTCCCAAAATCAAATGGGTACTTGTGTACAACATCTGGGACCTTCTCTCCTGAACACTAAAAAACAGTTATCATAAACCAGAAAGCTACCAAACAGAGTAACATTTAAGAATCCATACAGAAACTGTCCCCACCATAAGGGATATATCTCTCTAAAGGACTACAAATAAAGACAGAACTTCTCTTTCTCAAAATCTTGAGTTAAAGAAACCATTTGGAAAGTTCAGGCTCTAAATTTGACTAGCCACTTCAAAAAGCAGTGGCTGAGAGAAGGATTCAGCCCTGTAAGTAATTACCAATTCTGGAGCACATTCTGCTTGTTTCAGATTCCACATATTGCAATTATGAGTGAAACACATAATAAGCTTATATACATATTAAAGCGCTAGAAGTTCCCTTCAACAATGAGCACATTCTCTTCTTTCATACTAAGTAACAGTTTTCTTTTAATCTTCTTTAATTAATATCCTTCAGCTAATTTTTAATTTTCCTGTGTATTATGACCAATGGGCAGATGACTCATAAACTGATACAGCATTTCAAATACTATTTAATCAGTAGTTTGCATTCTTAATTATTTTGAAATTTCTATATTTGTCAGAACCCACACTACACTATCTTCATTTGTATTATGCCTGAAAGTTTCAGTGAGAGTCCACAGTAAGTAAATGAAATTTTGATGGAGCCTGGAAAGATTGAATACATCCTTCTTGTTTGTTTGTTGCTTTTATGATGCACAAACAGCTGCCTAAAGAAGAAAGGGTTTGACATGATGCCTGTGGATTGAACTTCTGTGGACATCTCTAAGTGGCTAAAATGTAATTGAATAGAAGGTATACGTCATATATATAAATATAAAATAAAGCAAATTGTAAGATTTTAGTCTATAAAATTGGGATTTTACCTGCTCAAATGAAACACTAATACAGAATCACTCACTCAAACTTCAAACACATAAAATGCTTCTTTTCAAGCAATATCTTTTTGGCTGTCTAGGGTTCTCTACCCAGAGCAAAATAAAACATGCTATGTGTATTTTTAAATGCAGCAAGTGAAAGGATATTATTAACATTTTGCAAGACTTTAGTACCATTATTATAGAATTAGTAAATCTAGGATGGAAAACTAAATGAAAACTGTGATAAAATTCCACATGATTTTATCACACTGGATTGTGGTAATCTGTAGAGTCTTTAATAAGATAACTGGATTTTTAGACACACTCAATGCATTGGAACTAATCTCAATACACTTAATCAAAAATTGCTTTCACTGCCTCAAGGGATATTAATTATTCAAGAGGGAAAAATTGAGATTAAAAGAATCACTGTCAGATAGGTAAGAAGCAGCAATTGCAGCTGTTTATACTATTGGGAAGAAGGACATCCTTTTCAAGTCTGTGTTAATCCCAGCTCTGCTCAGCATTTTAATAAAAGCGTTGGCCCAGGGAGAAGGTGGTCCAAGGTGCATGCTACTGAAGTTTTAGGTAATACAGAATAGAAAGGTAATGCCAATTACAGAGAACAAGTTTTCATGCAAAGAGAATTGCACAGATCTATGGTGCAGAGTCACAGAGCTGGAAAGTCAACAATGCCAGGCCTGCAGGAACAAACAAGCATTTTGTTGCTGGAGTCTGGGCATTATTACATAAAGCTGACAAGAAAGAAAAAGGCAAAAGCTGAATGGTCGATGGCAAGACAGCAGAGTGTTGCCAAAGCAGTTACCTCCAGGGATCTCCAGGGCTGCTCACAGGTAATGCTCCACTGCTGATTTACTTCCAGAAAAGTAAAAGATCAAAATTTATGGAAAGTTGGGTTTACACCCCCAGACCTGCCTCTTTTAAAGGGGAAAAGGGATAAACAATATCTGCAAAATCAAAGTAGCAGTGACAAGGTCTAAAATCTTGATGCGAAGAACAAACTGATGTTCACGGGATGAAACTGAACTTTAGGAATGCTTCGGTTTCAGCCCAAATCTCAAACTCAAGAATAGTCAGATCTGAGGCTGGAGTCAAGGCTTGTATCTCTGACTCTGTTTCATCTTGTAAAAGAAGCAATATAAAGCAGGCCTCAAAGGATAACCTGCTCCCCTTCTGCAGTGCAGGCATAGTTTACTTTATTGATTAGGCTTCAAAAGAGCCAAGATTCCCCTGCCAGCTTTACCCAAGGAACAGGCAAGATGAGTTGGTGAGCAGGAGAGGAGTCTGGGCAGCTACTGCAGGCTCTGAACAGCCTGGAAAGGGATGTCCACTGCTTACTGAATGAGAATGTTGTTTATAACCTACATATGCCTTTATCTATATTCTCCCTATCCTGTGAAAAGCCTGTCTGGTGCAAACACCTGCATCCCAATGTTAGGACACAATTCTCCCTGTTTACTTGCTCTTACTGTCTTCAACCTTTTCATGAGATTTGTTTTATAGTGTGGAAATTAGGAATAGTCTTCTCTGTCATGTTTTCCAGAACAAAAGGTGAGCGAGTCCCTAATTCCAAGCATCTCAGTATAAACAAAAAGCAAGCAGGAAGATTATTACAAATGCTCAGGGATTTTCTTCTGCTCTTTTAATGTATTTATACCAGGCAGGTTCTATAAGGGATGAAAGCAGAATGCAGAGACTTCACTAAAGGCTATGAAAGCCTTAAGCTGCTCTGGTCCAATTTGCCATATTCGTTCTGTAGGGCACCCAGCCAGTGACATCAGAGGAGGGAGGCATTAAAAGTCCTCGGCTTCAGATTACTGGCTTTTTGTCACAGTGGAGATAAAGCACAGCAGAACCCTGAAGCACCTGCACTTAAATTAATGGTCACCAGATGTCACTGTCAAATGCATCTAATACAACAGGAAAACCCATCCCTGCCAGTAAAAGTGGTCAGCCCCACTCAGTCCCTCCAGCCACGACTGTTTGTTCTTCAGAGAACTGGGAAACTTCAGAGCCTGCCTAGAAACAATAAAAAACTTGCAGAATCAGGTAGCCATTAAAAAGTTTGGACATTGAATATCCTGGGTGATAAATGCAGATCTTAGACTAGCTGGAATTCCACCTTCCACTCAATGCCAAGTATTAATGGGAAACAAAATGGATGGTCAAAGGTTATTACATACATCCTACTAAAATGTTTGTGCTTCACTCTACACCTATACAATGTCTGCTTGAACATTTAACCAAGGTGATACCATCCTAAGAACCAAAAAAAGCTGCTACTAAACCAGATCTATATAAATTATTAAACTCTCTCCCAGCAGAAATACTCAGTAGCAACTCCAACACAATCATTTGGGTTATATGCACTTCGTGGGAATTATGGCAATTACATTTCTCTCCTCTCCGAGAAAGCATTTTGGACAGCCCTCACACAAAAGAGAATTTTTAATACCATCGTGTTCACAGTCCTTGTTACTGCTTCTTGTCCTGCTTTAGTAACTGGAAGTTTTAGTTTCTTGATTATGTATGTGATTCCCATGGTACTTCACTTCCAGCAGCAAATTTCTTGTAGGCCTGTTCTAACTGAAATAAGTTTTTATTTGGGTGGGTTCACTTTAATAAACCAAACAGGAAGTTTCTTGTGGTTTTGTGCTTGGTGCTTTTGCCCCCAGCAAAAGATCAAATCTCAGTTTCTTATTTTATATGATACAGTCTTTGATGGCTTGGTGATGCAAACACAGAACAGACAGAAATTCAGCTTTCTGTAGCTCTGTTCCCCACTGAAAATTTAACCACTGTCTGTGTAAAACTGAGGCTGCCAGTTTCCAGTAATTCTCTTTCATTGCTGCCTGAGAAGTTTTGGCATCTGGACTCACTAGTACTGATATTCCTTTTACAGCAGCAAGAATCAGGGGTAAATCCATAAATTTGCTACAATCAAAACTAAAATTCTCACTGATTTCAAAAGATTAGGATTTTTAACAGACTTATGCCACTAGAGAAGAAAGGAAATAGGGCTTCCATTTCTAGATTCATCTGTCTAAATTACTAGCAAAAATACTCTGCAATAATTTCAGTTTAGTTGTGATTTAGCAGCTCATTCACAGGGGATTTGATGAATGAATGATTTTTTGTTTGCTGCTCAGTGGCTGTATTTTTGACAGGTCTCATGATGTTCTCAAACCCACACTTGTTATTTCTTTCCATGATTAGAGAGCATAATTCTCTAGATAAACTTGAATGTATTTTTTTTATGATTTGTACTTTAAGTACCTTCATATTATTTTAAAATTTAATGTACAATTTAATCTTCTTTTTCCTTGCTTTTTTTCTAAGTCACCTCAGAATACCACTAGAAGTCAGCAACAGCAGCTGTACCAAGCAGAGCAGTGGGAAAGCTGGCATTGCTTCCCTCAAGAACTGAATTAAATATATATTGTTGGACCATTTTACCTTTAGTGAACTTGAATTCCCACTTCCCAGAACTCAGCCTGCATGAGGGCTTCAGGACTCATGCCAGAACTTGAAACAATAGATGACAAGTCACAGAGTATTTCTTAGTTTTTATCTCTGCATTATATACTCAAAAAATGTTTTAAAACTAAATTTTAGAAGACTTCACAAATCTGTACTGCAGACCTTTCTCCTGTGTACAGTAGAAAAGCAAAGTAGAATTGCAATTTCTATGCATTGCGGAATACAGTCTCCCAAACAAGTAAAATCTGCAGGAAGTATATTTGTCTCCCCTTCACAACCAGGGAGCTGAGATACAAGATTGCTGGAGTGCCTAATTTAAGCACCATGTCTGGCTGGCTTTGTTTTCGTGTCAGAACTATTTCTCACCACAGATTGTATAGGAAGTCTGACTCTTGACAGCTAAGGAAAGCTGGCAGACTAAATCACTTGTTGCTCTTTGGAACTGGGTATCACAACACCCATTGCACCTTGTTCTAAGCAGACAGAATTCCATTCTTCAACTCCACAGAAGCCTGGGAACAGCCACCTTTAAGACAAAGACCCCAATTTGTCTTCAGCAGCCTCTGTTGGACCTTTAGGGCCAGTGCAGCAACATGTTCTAGGGTTCGGGTTATGTCCCCGTTCTACATCAGTAGGGAAAAAAGCCCCAGGCTGACAGCTTTGGGTGAGCATGCAGTGCTTATGGTCATAGAGGTGGTGGGGAGAGAAGAAAAACATGATTGTCCACAGAGAAAGCTATGGATTTTGAAACCAAGAGATCATAAGGTGACCACTGTCACGAGGACACTGATCAGCATTTAGCCCTGTGATACTAAATGAAAATGAGTAAATGTAAGCATTCCAAGCTTAAGACACTGGGGAGAGAAAAAAAAATCACTGAGCATTTTAATGAAGAATCCAAAGAAAGAAAAGAATGTCTGGCTTGGATGATGCAACCGATATAAGGTCTCTTCCCCCAGTAGCATTATGTTACTGGCTACTCAGAACTGGGCTCTTAAACTTCCCAATACAGAGATCTCAGGAAAAAAATTCCTGCTTGGATTCTCAGGGTTGCCAGGCCTGAAGGAGTTTAGCTGGTGAGGTCTGCTTAGAATTACTGGTCTTGGAAAACTTTGGTTTCACTGCCTGTGTTCCAGTAGATTTTGTTTTGACTTGGTGGAATGAAAATTATTGCCATATATTGCCTCAGCTGAAGAAGGGACAAACAACAATGCCTAAATATGTGTTACATGTAGGAAAATGAACATTGTGAAACTACTCTGTAAAACAATTAAGTGTGTTGTGCAAATAAATCTTAGAGGAACTGTTCAAATGCTTATTCTTAGTGCCTTGGTGAACATGACCTTAAGAGAAAGCACACTATTTCTATTTAAATCATCAGAGAAAAACTTTCCCTTTGGAAATATGAGAGAGATAGATAGATGACTGTCTGAATCCTAGAAAATGTGACAGGGTAATGTGTATCTTTGTTATGTAAAATGGATATATATAGCCTTCATGATCTAAAATAGGATTTTTTACATAGACACAAAAGCACTGGTTTTATCTCAGTCACTGGTATATAAACAATCTTGGGAAAAGTTAAAAGCAGCTTTCAGTGTTTCTCTATGTGGCAGCTGGGCACAAGCAAATGACCATTTTTTGTTATGGAATGACTAACAAAGATAAACTCTTGGGAAATATTCCCAGAGGCAATTTAAATAGATTTTGCTATTTGCAGAAGGCAGTGTTACTGTTTAATTTATAAAGTTAATAAAGTGGTTTTTAAATTATTTAATAAGGTAGGGAGTAATCACAAAGTTACCACTTGTTTGCTTCGATAGTGCTATGAATCACTCACCAGAGTCTGGTCATGAAATAAACAACTATAACAATTTCAATTTAAACAAAATATAATTACAAAGCAAAAGGACTTAGCTTAGAACTACAAAATTTTTAGTAGTTTACACACGCATTTTTACATCCCTTATTCTTTATTATGATCATGCATAACTAATTCATAACACTATTCAATGCAAGCACTCTATCTCTGGCTTTTTTGAATTGCCACAGTATTTCTGGGGCATGGAGATCTGAGGACAGAATGAAACCACTCATGGTTCCAATCTGAATATCAGTCCTTGGAAAGAGGAAGACAGAGGAGAGAGGGGAAAAGAGGGAGAAACAAAGATAATCTTTAGTCTGAGAAAGGAAGGAATCAAAATTAAGTCTTTCAAATCCAATCAATAAGTCTTTCAAAAAGATTGAAGTTGCTACAAGTGACTGTTTGTGGGTTCAGCCTGCTCTGTGCCAGGTGATAGATACAAGTTCATACAATCCATGTACACTTAGTGTGTCTGTGTGCACACACAGTGAAGGATTAGGACTGACTTTGTAAACAAGTCTGTGATGTCTAAAATAGATGGAGAGCTTTGTCTTTCTCATGTGACTAATTCTCATGCTGATGTTCATAATGTACAGAGCTATTATTGAAACTTGCCTACAATCAAAACCTTTGTTCAAAGGTTTAGAAATATTTGTGGAATATTAAGGGAAAAAAATCCAAATAATTATGTGAAAGAGTCAGGACACATTAAAAATAAACTGCTGTTGTTAAGGAGAGAAAAATCTTTTTCAGCAATTTCAGTTTTCCAACCAAGCCTGCAAATGGAAGAGAAGTTTCCATTCATGTCTTGGATTGATAGTTTTAATGAAAAACAACTTTTATTGTCTACCTTAATCAATTTCTTCTGGATGTGCACCGTGTCCACAAGAACTTCAGTAAATCTGCAGTAAATCTCTCAAATTCCTGTTCCAGTGTGACAGTCTCCCATTATAATTACAGTCCAGCATTTAGCAAGTACAAGCAGAGCAAAGCAGAATAAAAAAGACTCAGAAACCAAACAAGAGGTGTCTCTAAGTCATGTAGATTCTTCCTCACAGAAACTATTCTGGCAGCTGAGTCTCCTCACCTGGTTATATTGTGGTAAAGTAATAAACACAGAAAATCAATCCTGCAGAGTCAAATCCTTGATTCCCACTGGTTTCATACAGTTTGTGCACAGAGGGGCAGCATCCATTGCTGTCTCTTAACCAATGCTCCTATGAAGTCAAAGTTCATTCAAGACTTACCTCCTGGAGCTCCTTTTTACTTGAGATAGTTGTTGGTCTGGCAAGGCCATATGATGAAAAAAAGAGAAGGAAAAAGACATTGGCTCCTCAGGCACATTCGGCAGGATACTGGAGGGAGCATTCCAGCCTTCAGCTCTCCTGTGGCCAGCTTAAAGCTCTGGGAATGAAGACTCTTCTTCCCACTTACCTACCTGCAGCCATGTCTGTCCCTGAGCTCCACAAAACCCACTCTCACCCCAGGGCACTCCCTTCCCAGCCCTCCTAGCAGTGATCACCAGAAGCACCATCCTGTTCCTGCCACAGCCTCACCCAGAGACTCAGGGTTGCCCTTGGCAGCCCCCCATCCTTAACAGCAGCAGCAACACTCGAGTGCCTGTCCCTGTGCCAGGCCAGGGGCTGATTCAGCCTTGTGGGCTGCTCCTCCTGCCTCAGCTGCTCCCTGTCTGCTCCAGGGAAGCAGTGGTGAGCCAGATGAAAGCATTGCACAGGTCACAAGCTGAGCCACGCTCACCTAGAAGCATTCCAAGGGCCTTAGCTCCGAATCTCAGGGCAGAACTTCCCCAGGAGGTTACACCCCACAGCCCAGCAGCTGGCTTTGCTACCAGTACTCACTGAGGCCCATCTCATCTTCTTCCTTCCTTCCTTCCCTGTCCCATGGGCACACACCAGGGGCTGTTAGTATCTTGACCACATAAAAGTCTAGGTCGCATATTCTTTCTTGCCAACAATCAATCCATTTCTCGCTTCAGTCAATCCATTTGTCAGCCACTACAGCATATACTAAGTCTCCCTGCAGCAAAGGCTCTTGACAGGGCTGCTACTATGATTGCTGTTAACGTGTTAGTGCTAAAAAATACATCATTTTATGCCAATGTTTGTTTTTAAAAAAGAACTGTCATATGAGCTGCCTTTCAAACTAGGAATATGGGAAGGGTTGGAAGGTACCTCCTGAGTCACGCAGAGCTTGCTTTTCCTGGTGGAGACCAGACATCCCTTAATTCCTTTGATCCTTGTCTCCCACATCACATACATGCACATGCACACATATTCTTACCTCGCTCCTCTTACTATTAAAAACTTTCCTTTAAAGGTATTACACTTGGCTGACTTATAATAGAGATTTCAGGGTGACATACGTGGGAGCTAAGGATAGACCATGGTCTGCAAAAAGGATCTAACTATGAATATTGCAAAGGAAATTAGATGATTTCAGAGTCCAGGCATCTTTAGAGAAGATAGCAAGACACTCTCCTTTAAATAAGTCCACTCAATGACAAGAACAACTCCCACAATACTGACCAATCCCTGCTTCCCAGACACAAACACTTCTATAACAAGGGGCAATGAAGGGAGGGGTGGGGGGAATATAAATACATATTTAATGGAAACCTTAGAACGTTGCAGTAAGAGTACACAAAATTAAATTATTAAAACATGAAAGTTAAATCACATCCACATTAATTTTTCAAGCAAAGCTTTGGCCCTGAGAAGGGGAGAAATAGGAAGATATCATGTAGTCCTCTTAGGGTCTTCTTGTGCTGAGTAAGTCACAAGACATTATTCAGAGACTACAGCATTCAGGAGCAACCTGGAACTACAGGGTATGGAGGTAGACATTACTTACCCTGACTTATGCTGAAGATGTAGCAATGATAAGGACACTGCTTTTCGCCAACCTGAACCATGGACTTTGTAGTACGATGTGTGCACTAATTTTAGTCTCATGTACATTCCCCAAGGACTTCTGACAGGTGATTTATCAGCAGTGAATGTTGTGAAGGCAGACACTCCTCTCCAAATCAATCTTTATCCAGTCTCGATAAGGTAACAGATAAATGCATTTTGTAGTCTCACTTTCTAGTAATTGGCTCTCAAAGCTTGCCTATTCCAGACTGCTCCTTTAATATTCTGTAATGCCACAGACTGCCTTTGAAGAGTGAATAATAATGAAGAGCTTTAAAGAGACTTGTAAAAGTTATGAAGTCATAAAACTCTATTTGATTCCTCCTTCAGTCTGTTTTCTGGGAATGGCTGAATATAAATAGTGAAGTGATCTCACAGGCTTTGAATGAAAGGTTCTTTCTCCTTTCAGACTGCACTTCCTACTGTGTTACCCTCGTTGATATTTCATTGCCTTCAGGATGATAGTGTCACAGCATAGGTCACAGTTGAGACAGCCACGATACACAAAGTATCATCATACACTTTCAGAAGGCTTCAGTCCATACAGAGTAACACCACTTCAGAAGGCTTCAAGTGTTGGCCCTTCCTGTTCTTTAGCCCAACCTTTTATACCCCTCATGTTCATGCATTGTCCCTGTGTGCCCTCTGTTCCCTTTGGTGGTTGGTCAGTGCCCCATGGCACTCCATGGCTCATTGCTGTCAGTGCTGCTCACCTGCTGCTCTCAGCTGTGCCCACTGGGGATGAGGCTGGGCCCAGCCCCACTCCCAATTACCATAAACTGTGTGCCTACATGATGGGATGTATATACAATATTTTTCCAAGTTCCTTATCAAGAGTGTTTTGGGAAATTTGGCCAAAAAATGTATGCCTAGTCTCTAGGATTTCCTTTTCACGTGCACGGTGTAATCAATTCTGTATTGAGCTACAGTCATTGTGATACAGAAGGTACATTAAAACACACTTCTCCAAACAAGAGTTGCTCCTGTTTTCTTTTCCCTCCTTGTTCCTGGTGACTGTGTATAGGGGCTTCCCATAAATTGAGTTCATTTCACCTCCTCTTTTCCTAAGGTGCAGCTACGTTGTGAAAATTGATACTTCTGCAAAGAAAAATAGTTTTCTTTATCATGTTGCACAGTCTCAACTTCCACCAGCCCATTAACCCAAAATAAACTCCTAAGCATTCGACTGTCTGATCAGTGTCTGCACAGTGACATTTACCAGGAGAGGCAGACAAGAAATAGTCAGGGACTGGAGATTTTTAGACCAGAATAGTGACACTGTAATCTTGCTCTTTCCCCCTCTACACCCATCACCCCCTTTGCCAGTCTCTGTGCCCTTTTCTAGACACAGCTGAAATGACCATTAGAAGTATCCCTTGACACGTGCTCAAATCCAAAATACAGGTATTAGAAATTACTCGAAATTTAAAATAATAATAATAAGGAAAAAAAAGAAAAGCAATTTTTCTTTGGTTCCAAGACATATAAAAGACATCACTATTACTTAGCTCATTTCTGAAGTCAACAGATGGTCGTGCTACATTTAGAGCACTTGGAAGTTGTTTTCTCTGTTGTTTGTTAAAGGCAAAAACCTTGGAAGTAGGTTCAAAAGACTGTATCCAGAAGGTTTTATGCCAATCCTCCTTAAACCAGCTTTCCTGATACAGCTGAAAAGAAATGTTACAGCTGTGAGTAGGTATACAGTCACAGGACATTTGTAAGTACACATGAGCCAAATTAGAAGCAACAAAAGTCTGATGTTATCACCCTGGTGTATTTCATGCACCCAGTCAGTGGCAGCAGCTCACAGATGCTGAGGCAAGAGATGCTTTAGTAAACAGAACAATTATCAGCATTGTGTGAGCCACCAACACAGCAAAATAAACTTCTTGGAGATACGTGGTTATACCTCTTCCCAAAAAGAATAAATTAGAAAGCACAAAATTACTTCTCATCTGCAGGAGTGAATTAGTAACTGCCAGCTCTGTACCACAGAGATGGAAGCAAGAGTTCTTGAAATGGGAACTTATAAAGATACCATGCAATGAGTAATTGATACCATGACTTTGTATCAGCCATCTTTTTGTCTTGTTTTAAGGGAAAAAATCCCCACATTTTCTTCTTGTTATGATGTAGTGCCATCAAACAGTGACATACAAATGATCAATGTTTAACATTGCTTCCCAGCCTGGCTGCTCTCAGTCATATAGGGTAATCAATGATCCATTCATGATAGCTCCCTGCAATTATCATAGCAAAGATTGGGGACAGATAGGCATACAAGGTACTAAAACTAAATAACCACAAAGTATTTCATCCATGCATTCTCCAGTTGCTTCCTCCATTTATGGATAATGGCCCTATTTGCTGACAATGGCAGTAAAATTTTCCTCCAGGGATTTATTTATAACACTTATTTCTTGGATTATGGTTTGTATTTTCTAATGTGATAAGTGCCCCAGAGAAACACTTAAGTGAGGCAATCAAGAGAGGATTTTGTTCTCCAGTCCCATAATTCCTGTATCCTAAACATTCAAGAGAAGATGTGCATTAACCTTACACTGTACTGTGAGCTGCACTCACCCTTCCCCAGGCTCCACCACTGCCAGCAGAGCACACAGGGGTTGCAGTCTTGGTTATTCAAATGAAAATATTCAGGAGATCACCTGGGCCATGCCCACAGACTGGTGAGAAGGAGGATATAGCTTCTGTGTTTTACTGGTGTTTGTATTCTCAAATTAAGACATAAAGCTATTGTTAAAGTCCACCAAGAGAAATAGCAGGTGGGTGAAAAATTGGTCATTGACATGCCTCTCCTGTGAAAACTTGAAGTAAAGCTGAGAGAGTAGTCTACTTCATCATAATTTTTCCTGAAGTAACTGATAAAAATAACAGATGACTGTACTGTCAGTGATGCCCTATGTTGTCTATGTAGATTAGCTAGGATCCATTGTCATGTCTACTAAATTACAAGTCCCTACTGACTAGTCTAAGTAATAAGGTACTTGTAACAGCAGCTGAAAGGAATAAAAACCAGGAGCCAAAACCAGAACTTTTACCTCCTTTCATCCTTATTTTTCACCTGTCCCTTTAACATTCAGCAGCCAGAAAATGAATGATAGTGATTAAATTATTTGCCTGCCAGATTATCTCAGTTGCTGTTCTTAGCAGAGTATCCATGCAAGTCATTGAGAGAGCAGGATATGAGCAGGTGAATCAGACTCTGCAGGGTCCCTGCACCTCTGACTATATCAGCTGCTCCCTGGCTTTACAAAAATTCTGAAAAAAGATAACCAACCTAAATGGATGCTAAATATTGAACTAAATCAAAGACAATATATGTGAACTTTGATTGTCTAACAAATGTGACCTAAAAGGAACAGGAATTCTGCAAATGAGAGCCTGAAAGCTCCCCCTCATGCTTCCACCTGGTCGTCCTTTGAGGTAGATTTTGTTTAGTTCCTGCAAAATAAAGGCATGACTCATTAACAGGACATATGGAATGGTAAAGTATAGAAACTAAGACTGCAAAGCTACCACTGTGTCTTCAGAAAGTTTAACAATGATTTCAAAATGCTCATTGTTATGGTGCAGTCCCATGTTTCCTTCTTGCACACATTTTCTCATTAAATTGGGAAAGTGGCTGTTAGGAAAGTGGTGTTTGGGTGAGTGAACCCCTCCCCACATATTTTACCTGTGCAGTGCCTTGGACAATTAAATATTTATCTCCAGATGGACATTCCAGGCTTTATTACTACCTGAATAATACATGTAACTTGAGTTATAACCTCCCAAAGGCCTATTTGCAAGTCAATTAGTTTTTGTCTGTTCAGCACTGCTTCCTGGCTACAGCCACTGATCATATTTTAAATAAACTCTTTGGTCTATACATGTGTTACCTGTTCTTTCTCTCCTTAACCAAATTACACCACTTGGTTAAATCAAACTAGTTATTTAAAAAGAAAAACTTCTCTCCCTCCACTCAAGAAACGTTGCTGTTAGCTACTTAACCTAATGAGCAAGTTATCCCAAAGGATGAGACAGTGATTTAAATAAATTTAAAATTAATGATTTAAAAAAATAAGAGCGACAGAATTTGCTCTTATCACAAGGATTGCTTGGTAGGGAAAACCAGCAGGTGAAAAAATTGTAGATTCTCATGATGAACACCTACAAAGACAATATATTCCATGTGATTAAAATACATGCTCCACCTTTTGTAAACCACTTTAGGACATCAGAACTGTTCTCTGCTAATTTTTGGAGAGAGAGGAAAGAACTAGCCTATGCACTCATAAGTTTTCCGTGATTCCTCCACACAACTGACGAGACAAGCATTTCTCAGGAATTTTAAAGTGCTGCTGACAGTTTCTAAGGATATTCAAAGCATTGCTTTACTAAGAACTTAGCCCAGACACTCAGTCAGTTCTGGCAGCCTGTGTCTCATGCTAAAGATGCCTCACATCAGCTGCCCTTTGAAAGGCATTCACAAAAATAACTGAACTTAGTAAACAGGCTTAAGAGAGTAAATCAAGAATATTTGTGCTAAGTCACCTTGGATTTTTAGGTATTTTTAGGTAAATCCCCCTTTGTGTATTTAAGAGGGTGTGGCTTTGGGAACATTAGTAGGCAGTGGTGCTTCAGGGAAGAGTGTGCTACATAAAAAGGAAAAAAGTTCCTTGTGCACTTATCCTGAGCTTTCTAAGAGGGACCCTGCCTTCCAAGGGAAAGCCTGGCTAAAGCACATCATGGAAAAGTTGCCATGGCCCTCCTGGTCATATGGGCTTCACACACTCTGTCTCAGACTCTCAAATCATCTGATGGGCCAGAAAAACGGAAAAACTGAAAAAGAAATTACACTTAAGCCTGTTGATCAGGCTAAAAGCTCCAAATGCTAAGAACTGAAGATAAGGTACACTTCCCAGCAGTGGAAAATTGAATGAGCTGTAACAATTGCAACTGCCATTTCAGAGCCTTCTGACTGGTGAGTGGTTTCATTACAGACAGTGTTGACAACATGACAGCTCTCTGAGAGTGAGTACTACCTGTATACACCTCACACACCGTGCTTCCTGCTTCTGGCACCCAGAAGAAACTACCAATACATACAGCAACATGCTAGAATGGACTTCTTAAGTTGATAAATTCAGTCTCTGCTATCAGCCAGCTGTGTCACACAATCCTCTTCATAAGCTGAGAGAAGAACATCCTCAAAACGATCTGGGGAGAGAGGTATTTTTACTAGCATTACTCTTCCTGGAAGGACAATGTAGAAACTCTAACATCTGGCATTTAGCAATTATTTCCTGCAAAATTTAATTGTGTCCCAATTTGTTTTTATGACAGATTTTTCTTTTAGGTAAATGGTTGCTTTCTCTCTCTGGTGTTTTTCCAATACATCTGTATGCAGCAATTGAATTTCCTTCAAGCCTTTCCTTTGATAAGTTAAATAAACCAAGTTATTTTACTCCTGCTTTCTTACGATTAAAAAGATTTCATCCTAGACTGCTTGCCTTTTCTCTGGCTTACATTCCAGCATCAATTAGTCCTTTTCAAACAGGAGCACCTGCACATAGTAAGAACAGTACATAACATTATGTCTAGATCTTACTGGATGGATCCTTACTTCCCCTCATCTCTACTTACTCAGCAAAGATTGGTATTTTTCAGGGCTGCATCATACAGTCAGGTCTGGTTTATTTGAGTCTTCTCTACAACTGAATTTTGAACAGGAAATCTTCCAGTTGACAGCAAACATCTTTCTGTTTATCTACCTAAATCAGGACTTTGCATTTTATATTACTAAATTGAAATGTAATTCTATAAGTGAGGTAGTTTAGCTCTTCCTCATATTTTTGCAAGTTCCTTTGGGAAATCCAGTTTTTTCCATCTTTGGGGTATTGTTTTATCCCATAGTTGTTAGCAAAAATACAAAATAAAATCAGTTAATACCTCAACTGAGCTTCTTCATTATTATTCCTTCTCAAGTATTATAATTCCCTGTTCAGCATAACCTCCTTCCAATACTAAATGTGATACTTCAAGGCACTCATCAAATCTGTTTATCATTTTTACACTAATATCAATTTTTAAATTATCTAACACAGACTTTTATGTATTTATAACATGTTTTTTACCCAAGCCTCTTCCTGGTCTCCAACTATGATCTTCACATACTTTTCTTACTATAAGAGGTCATTGCTTCTCACAGGATACCCAAACCACAAATATGGTCATTTCCTGCACAAGAAGATTTCTTAAGTTCTTCAGGTAAACCGTACAGTAACAGAGTCAAGCAAGAGTTTCTAATGTCTTATCAAGATAGACTAGACACATGGGTATTTCCACACACCAGACAGAGTCTAAAATGTTGTAATAATGTGGGCTCTCCTTTTCTTCCCCAGTCCTTTCCTTCCCAATTCCTTCTTGTGGTGGGTTGACCACATCCAGCAGCTGCACCACACAGCTCATCACCCTGGCAGCAGGACAGAGGAGAGATTAGGGACAACAGAAGTGAGAAAACTCACAGATACAGAAAAATTAAAGTCAGTTTAATAAGTGAAAGGAAGTAGAAGATAAATCCAAAACAAGTTTTGCAAAGGCCCTCACTCACCACTTCCTTCAAGTACCCCGATGCTCAGCAGTGTCTGAGCAGTGGTCACATCCCCAAAGCCCCCTTCCTGTAGTTTGGGAGCACTGTTGGGCATGATGTTATCTGGCATGGAATATATCTGTAGTCCTTTTGGGTCAGCTGTCCTGCTTGTGTCCCTTCTCAATTTCCTGCACACCCCCAGCCTAGTTACTGGGGAAGCAGAGCAGAAAAAAGGGAAAGCCTTGTCCCTCTGCAAGGACTGCTCAGCAGCAGCCAAACTCTGGTGTGTTACCAGCACTGCTCCAGTCACAGACCCAGAACACAGCACCCTCTGAGCTGCTAGGAGGAAAATTAACTCTGTCCCAGCCAGACCCAGTGCACCTCCAAAGCCAAAGCTTTCAAACCGCAGAGAAGGAGCCATATGCACTTTCAAGTTTCTTGGTTTTTTTGAGAAGTTGCCATCCTAGGTCATATTTTGGGGATATTTTCAGGAACAGCAGATTGGTGCTGCCACTGTGTGAAGGAAAAACATGAAAGTTGCTAGGGTTTAATTAACTGAAGGACTTTTATAAATCAAAAGTACATTTTGGAAAGTTCACAATGGTCAGAATTAGTCTCAGAAACATAGAAAGGGAAAAAATTGGGGCTGTCAAGCAAAATTTAATCTTCTGTATTTGAAAGAGATGTTGCTTGGTTTGAAAAAAGCATGACAGACAATGATCTGCAGGGACCCTCTAGGACATAAATGCAGGGCCTAATGGAACCATTAACATCCAGCAGCACTTTCTAGATTGATCATGGCTTGGGGGGAATATTTCACTAGACAAAGAATACTTCTTTTTGTATTGCCAACAAGGCTACTCATTGAGAAAGCCCTTATGACACCAGTATGATATTAGAGCACTTCTAGGAGCGCAAGGTGATGTTTCAGATCTTTGTGCCAGAGCTGGGGAGAAGGAACAAAGTAGGGATACCAAATAAACAGCAGGTAAGGGTTTGATCCAAACTGTAACACTGAAGATATAATTTGCATCAGTGCTTTCTGGTATATGTATAACTGGCTCATTAGCAAAATCCTAGAATTATATTAATTTTTAAACAAAATTACCAGGGTAAGCAATATTCCAGCACAGACATCTTTATACACAGAGGCAGAGGGCTTGCTGCTGCTATCTCTGGCAAGGTATCTATTAATTTATTACACTTTAAGAGAATGATGCAATCTTCCTGCAATTAAGTACCTGTCTTATAACAGACTCTGTTACAGAGAAGTCCAAGAGAAAGGCAGAAACTGGAATGCTGGTGCACAAATGCAAATTATTTGCTAAGGTGTAAAGAATTTGTTTCTTGTTCTCACCTAGTTTAATTTCGCACATCTCACTGTCTCACTGTTGCTCCAAAGGGATAAATATATAAAAATAAACATGCATATGTGCAAGTGCATAATGACTTTTTTCTAATAGGCACTTCTGACTGGGATAAACCCTTGCTGTAGAATTTGACTGCATCAAATTCCGGCATATTCTTAGTGACACATTTAGCATATGGAGTTAAAAACCATAGAAACCACTCACAAAATTCAGATTTCTAAACAAGAATGGTGAAAATTTCACCCACAATTCAGAACAGCTGTCATTTTACCTGAGCTTCAAACTGGTTTGTACTTCTTGATTTTTCCTCAGGTTTTATGTTTATAAAAATAGTCCATAGCACATCTATGATATTTTATGCTACATACCCAACTAGCATTTACAGTCATTCATTAGTAACTGATACTTTAAAGTTTACAGAGGTCTGAACTGCATGTACATCCATAATACAAGAAAGCACTATTACAATGTATTTGTTGAGATGATGAGGCAGGAAAAACAAACAAAAAAGACACCACTGTTGTAGCTGACTTTACTTTTAAAGCAGTCCATTAAAAGTCTTTTGGCAAATTACTTATTTAAATCAATAGGCAGCTCAGGGAATCGTTTCTGTGGCTCCTAATAGAATTCTAAATTTCTTTGTTTGATTTCTTTTATTGCCATTGGTTGCATCAGACATCTGGGAGCAAGTTAAAGGAAATCTGACAATAAAAAGGAAGCTTTTTGACACTGAGGTCAGAGAGAAGAGGGCTACACTGAGAGATCAAACCTACCACAATGAAGAACGTGTATCCTGCAAGGAAAGGAGGGCCCATTCTTTTTTCCCAGGGCAATACAATTTTCCTATGTGATTATATAAAAAGAGCTCAAATTATTCATGCAAGCACTTCCATTAGGGTCAGCTGGAGTGCAGTGAGCAGGATGTGTAAGAGCATTTCCTTGGAATCAGCAGGGATCAGGAACTCTGTTGTGCTAGATATGGTTGAGACACACTGAAGGGTCTTTTGGGCTTTTATTGTCTAAACTAAAAAAAGTAAGAGGAAGAGAGAAACAGAGGCAAAGTGCAATTAGCACCTTGATGCACCTTAAAGTAAAAAAATGTTAGTTTCTAATAGCGTAAGTGTCTAACTTTTTGCTAGACCATGGCCAAACTGACTTGCCAAAGGTCATACACATAATATCTGTGGAAGAGTTAAGCATTGAGTTCCATTATTCTAAAATCAGCCCCAAACAATTAATCTGGGCAATAACATGCTATGCACATTTACTTCTTTAACAGGAGATTTACTGTATCTTTGTAAAAAGATACAAAAGATTAAGAAGAATAAAAAGGATCTAACA
>VYZP01075976.1:3440-21304 GCA_013400635.1 Hypocryptadius cinnamomeus
CACCTGCAACTGGAGCAATTTTTTTCCCTTCCTATTTTATCCTCAGACTCTGGTTTTTCAGTCTTACCATGTGTAGGCAACTGATGCTTTGATTTACAGTGAATAACACATTTTGCAGGTAGAGAGGACAGCCTGGGGGAAAGAGCAGCTGCTTTTCCAACCAGAGGCTTTGGGGAGCATTTGTTTGGAGCTGGTTAAAGCCTTGGGTACCCACCTCAAAGGAAAGTCCAAAGACACCCAAACTGAAGAGCTGGATCTTGGTAACACCCACAAGTGAGTGGCACTGGGCTGCCAGTGCAGCAGTCATGGCAGGAGCCAGGGTCCTCTGCTCGTGCCTCTCTGGTGGTACTTGCACACAGCAGTTCCCTTCCAAGACAAGGCTGGGTGTCCTGTGCCATGCTTTGGTTATCCCCTTCAGACCATGGAGTGATGCAAATTCTGCTTCCTTCTTCTGCCAGGGGATTTCTATTCATTTTCATAAACCATCTTTCAGTGATTCATTCCTGATGGAACCAAAAGGTTTAACCCTTCCTCCTGCCCTTGCTTCCCCATCTGTCACCTGTGGTGGCACAGTGATAAAGAATGCATTAGAGCCTGGGAGATGTTCACAAGCTAGCAGGATGCAGGAGAAGGCTGGCACATCTTATTTTGGCCAGCTGGGAAAGGAAAGCCTTAAAAACAGCCTGGGGCTTAGCATGTGCTTCCAGAACAACAGGAGTATGTGCTACACTATTCACCCATCTTTGATATTCCACTTCTATCATCATCACAGGGAAGTAATCGATTAAAAATTAATATCCCAGCTCTGAGATAGCAGTATTATTTCCTAATAAGTTTCTTGCCAGCCGCTGCAAAGCAGTAAATCTGACGTGACATGGTCATAAGAGGAAACATATAATACTTCAACCTGTTTTTAAATATCTACTCAAAATTCATCCCCATGCCTGTAGAAATTTCCAGGTATAGGGAACCTTGTCCTTCCTTCTTAAGCAATGTAAGGAGCAGTAGTTAACAACAGTTAATTGTAATATTTGTCTTGATAAAACCTTTTGCAGTATTTGGCAACATCATCATCATTAGAGACTTCTCTTCCCCCTGGGGTGTTTAAGCATCACCATCTACTCACTGTCCAACAATTATTTTTGTGTCAACTCCTGGCAGTCTTAGAAGGCTAAAGAGTGAGAAAGGTCTCATACCTTGAGTTACTAGTAGTAGGACCTCCATTCAACCACTTTTCTTTAAAATTTCTTGTCCAGAATATTCATAACCCATAACACAGAATTTTATCCCATTATTTATCATCTCTAAGGTCTTATTCTTCCCACATCAAAAAGATGCTGGGAGCTGATACATTCCTGCCCCAAATCCTCATGCTAAGAGCTAGAGCAGGGATATTATCTCTTACTAATCTAATACCTCCCCAAATCTAGCTTCTGCAGTGCTCAGACTGAGTCATGCACCCCAGACTCAATGCTCAGCATTCTCAGGCCATTTGCTAAATACAAGCAGACTCTGTTCAAAGCAGGGTATTTCTAGGCAGAGAGGGGATTTAACAATCAAAGGAGGAAACAGCAGCAGTCAAAAGAAAAAATATTCACTTGTCCATTGTGAGCTGAAAAGTCTAATAATAACCAATAAAGTTCCTCTTCTTTCCTCTGCTCCCCAGCCTAAAATATGTCTACTTTTCAGATTAACTCATTGCTACTCAGGCTCCCTGCCTTCATTCCTTTAATGTTTAACACAATATATTAAAGCAGAAAACAATGCCCTCAGCTCCATTTCAGGAAGCACTATGAAGTAAAGTATATCATAATCTGCTTCTTTATCTTTTCTCCAAGGGAATCTTTGCTCTCCTTCCCTCATAAACCTTCCTAGTAAACTGATACTGCTGATTATCTCCTGCTCTCTGTTGGCTTGCCTATTGCAGTTGTTTCTATTTAATGTGGGGTTTTTTTGCTTTGACCTTTTTGCTCTGAGGTTCAGCCCCCAAAGACCCACCACCAATAAAAAACACCAGAGCACTTGGGGTTTGGACTGGGCACACTGTGTGAAGTCTCTGAAGACAGGTGCTGGAGACCTGCACCCACCTCCAGTGTCTGGACAGAGAATGAGATGAGGAACCACACATGGGGACAGAGCTGTCCCTTGCACAAGTGTGTGCACACCTCTGGTGAAATCCTTCATCAGGTTCCCCCAGGTGCTCCTGGCAGCCGCCAGTGTGGGACAGCCTCACGAGAAACTAGATTCTGTCTTACACTAGAAAGTGGCAAAGCTGAAAGCAAAGGTGACCAAGGGCAGAGCGAGGATCCAACCTCCCAAGTGGCAGCCAGGCTGCAGCACAGCAGAACACAGAGCCCAGACCCCCTGTCTCTGAGCCCTCTGCCTAAACCACAAGGCTATTAAGCTAATAGGCATTAGTGTATGATTTTTCCCACAGGAGCATTTATTTCCTTGTGTGGTTAACTGCTTTGTCTTGTATTTCTCACTGTCATTGCTGTGTTGGCATTCTGCAAACCTCCTTATTTGCTGTTCTTTGCCCTTCTCTTGTGGGTTTCTGTCTGCACTGGGATTGAGGTAGACCGAGGTGTCTTTCATCTCACCTGCTAAAGTAATGATGTTTGCTGTGAGAGAGAGGGTTTGATCAGTGAGAAGGAGGGGGAGGACTTAGAAGGAGAAAAACAGTGGAAAGAAGATGAAGAAAAAGTAACTCAGGCTGAGAGAAGAGATTGAAAATGTTGGTTGATTTGACATCTGATGCTTTGGAGAAATTCTTGGTCATATCTACTAAGCAGGAGCCTTTGTGCTTCCTTTCTAGCAGCAGCAGGAGAGACACAGCAGCAGAGACCTGTGCTGCAGACAGTCAACAGAATATCTCCTCCTCCAAAAAAGCAACTGCTGTCCCTGTTCTTAGGGATAAAATGCCCTGCCTGGATTTTGTGGGTTTGCAAATCCTGGAAAACTGTATTTGGCTCCATTTTACATATTGCTACTTCTCCTTAATTTTTGTGCTTTGCCTTTTCCTAGTTCCAGCCAAAGAGTCTCTGTAGCCTCAGTAAAACACCCCCGCTGTTTATGCTTAGGGGAAGCGAACACAGGAACAGAAAGCAAGTCTTCTTTCTGATGGAGCTCTTTCCCCTTAGGCAACTCAGGATTTGATTCCACTTAGCCATAGAGATACAGAAACCAGATCTGGGGACAAGTGGAGATGTGTCCACCACTGTGACCTGCCCTGCCCAGGCACTGCTGACACTGCTGTATCAGCACAACCAGCTCACGTATGGCTCAGAGTTACTTCTTCACTGTACAAGGAGCAGATCCAAAGCACAGCATGGGGAAAGGAGCTGGTGAGGGAAGCCTCCAGCTGGATGAGGAGAAGAAATAATGATTCAAAATCTAGCTATCTGCCCTGGGCAGTACCAAATCTCAGGGGAAGCCCTGATGCTGTCTAGAACAAGAGGAGACGCTTTGCTTTCCACATCACCAAAGCTTCAAGGATGTTTCAGGCCTTAAACCTGCCACTTCATCAGGATGGGATGTTACCCCTGAGGCTGGGATAACCCTGAGTGATGTATTACAGAGAAGAAGCATAGAGATATACACATGTACTCACCTGTATGCTGTGCCACCCAGCAGGATGCCTGTGACAGGACACCTCCTTGCCAGGGCTCCTGAAATTCTCCCCTGCAAAGCTGACAGAAAGACACTGCGAATAGCAGTGGGTGGATTTATGATTCATATATGGACATGTAAATGTATTTCTGAATCTCTTTATACATCATGAGGTCTGCCTTGTTTCTGTCTGGGAGCCCCTGGACACTTATACATGCTCTTAAGCACATGGGCCACAGGTTTCACATAAAAAGCACCGAGCATCCACACAGCAGATATGTTGTCAGTGAAAAGGTAATGGTACAGCTTGGGTACTTTATGTCAGACTACACTGGAAATCTAGGAAAAACAGGGAAAATTCTTAACATCAAACTGAACAATGATTTTTGTGAATAAAATGCCTAGGAGAAAATGTAATGTCCCATTGCCTTTATATTTATTTATACAGCTGTGTCTAATTAGGTAGGTACATAGGTTATATGGGATAAATAGATTTGACAGATAACAAATTGCACAGGAAAATAAATAAAACCTATTGAGTAGGCAGATTTTACATCATAGATGAGCTGCTTGAAGCTCCTCAAACCCATGAAATTGTGTCAATCAATCCCCATGAGACAGGTCAGTGCTAAGAGCACAAATGAAACAGCAACCAGCACACCACGAGGCTGTGTCTGTTCCAGATCCGTGTGCCACTGCTCCCTCTCAGCCAGACGATGTCGGGATGAAGAGCTGTCACTCAAAGGTGACACTTTCCTTTGGGACTAGACAGTGCTAACAATCAATGATGTGGCATTTTACAGTGCTTCTTTCCAGTACTTCCCACAGAGGTTACACACTTTTCCTTTCTACCACGTCCAGCAGAAATGTGTGTTTGGCATACGTGGTCACTTGAAATGCAAAAAATAGAGAAAACAGAAATAACCTTGTCTTTCTATATGGCAGTGATTTAATATTGCCAGATGTGAGCCCAAACTCAGTCTTGCCATAAAGCCACTTGAATTCCAGCACAGTGTGACTGAAGAAAGAGAGATGTTACCAAACAGTGACTTTTCTAGAGTGCCCTTAATTAAACCCAGCATGGCAGGACACGGGCTTCTGCAGTTTGCATCTGTGGACTATTTTGTACGAAACCCCCGATGCTCCTTCTGGGGATACAACTCCCTGTGTGTCAGCAAGAAAATGGAATAAGCAGAGGGAACAGTGCAAATCACAGGGCAACAGTGCCACCCTGAGCTGCTCCTGCGGAGCTGCACAACAGCAAGGCAGCAAGACGTTCATCTGCTTAAGGCGACAGGATCTTTGTGCAGCCTGGTTTAAGCAGGAGCTCCCACAGCCATGAAGAAAGCTCTCAAACTGCTTTTGGCTTCAGCCAGACAAGTTTCCAAAGTGGAGTAGATGTATCTCATTCCTAAAGCCCAAGTAATATGTTCACCAGGCATGGCACTCATGACTGTGCTGTCCTGATAAAAGCCTGTCAGGTGTCAGCTGTGACACCAATCTGTCAGTCCAGATTCCCTGAGACAGAGCCATTGCTGAGCCTCCCAGCCTTCCTCACTGGGAGAAATGCTGCAGTTCAAAAAAAACACAACATGGAGTGTTTGAAGGACAGAGACTTTGCTTGGCATCATGATATAAAGTCCCATACCTGGACATTTATCTGCAAACTGTGGCAGTGTTTCAACCCTGGCTGTAGGATCTCCTGTCTCTCCCCACAGTGTACTATTCCTCTTCTGCCAGGCCACCCTTCAAGCATCCTTCCTTGCTCACAACCTGCCTCCTGCAACTTTCCATTGGCTGAGGGGTCATGCTGCTCCCAGGGGACCTGGCCACCTCACAGGGACTCTTTTGCTTTCTCATAGGAGCTGAGCCACCTTGAAGGAAGAAATGTGCCCTTTGCACAAGCATGTCAGTAACACACAGCAGTTCCCTGAAGTGTTCGTGGAGATACCCTGTCTGCAATGCTCAGTGCAACACTCAGCATGCTGACTCTTTAACATTAGGCTGAATTTAGGAGAAAAAGGTATGCTGTTCTTTATAATGCACAGGTCAGTGCTATAAATCTGGCTTTTGTAAGTGCCTGGTGTGATCAGTGCTTTCACAACCTTTCAGTGTGCTATAACCAGTCCTGTGGCTTTCACTCACCACAGGGTGTTGCAAATGAAGTACTTTGGTCCAGCAGCCCAGCCACTTTTACATCACGAAAATTTGCTTTGTCACAGAGTCCATTAAGTGGAAATGGTGCTGTGCTGCAAAGCAAGTCTTCTGTACCCCTGTAAAATCATATAAATCTACCAGTCTCACTGCTGGGAGTGACTGCAAACAGGCTGAGGGAGTTCTGCAGAGAGCCAGGGCTATTAAGTGCTATTGACTGGACTTTAAAAAACACAGGGAGTTGCTGGTTCTTTTAAAGTCCATGTTAATAACTATAGCACACACACCCCAGCTCCTCATCAGAGAAGCTGGCCTTGTCTTCTATTTTCTGCTGAAAGATCTGCCCAGCTGCCATTATGCTCTGCCCTTCTCCACCTGATGTCTGGACCACACTCCTGGGGTGTGATCATCCTCAGACAACAGAACTTTTATCCTCTGACGAGTGGGTGATACAACTTGCTCCTGAGAGTAAGAAAGCAGGAAAGAAATAACAACTCTGGCAGCTGTAGGGCATTATCCTAATTACAAAATTCTTTTCCCCAGCTGAGATGGGGCCTGTTATCTTTCTTCCATCCCATCCCGTGGACCAGTGACACCTGCAAGAAAATTTCCAGCCACAGCAGGAGATGGGATGCAAGAAGCATGCTTCTTGCTGGGGTTCCACAGGCCTCCATCACACTCCAATTTTTTTTCCCCTAAACTCAGAGCCAGGCTGCAACGCTACAGGGTTGAGGTCTTTGTGAGCTATTTCTGCTGAAACAGCAATGCTTTTCCTCAGCAGAAACAGCTGCATGGTGGCAGCATCATAGAAAAAGCCCCAAATGCCACAGCAGCAAGTCCTACAAGAGCTGTAAAGAAATGGTTTGCAAACAAGGACTCACCTCTGTCAAAGCTCTTGAGCCAGCCAGGACCCTGGCTGTAGTGGGAAAGCAAGATCTGAATGTCATAAGGAAGAACTGAGTCTGGAAGAAGCCATAAGAGGAGAGCATTACTTGTTCTCACACCCAACAGCTGGTAGCCCATTTCCATGTAGTCTTGAATTTGAAGAAGCAAAATCATACAGTGCTGTCCTTAGTAACACTGAAAGATACTTTGTCCCTTCTGCAATGGCTGTTATAAGAGAAATATATTCCTTCCAGGCTGTCCCAAAAGGAAAATCAACCCCTAGGAGACATATCATGCTAACCTACCATGATACTGGACTCTTGTGACAGGTTTCCTGCTGAGAAAACATGAATAATATTGCTTCTGGAGATGAGAAGTAGTCCATCTCATTCCATAGGAAGCCCAATATGTTAGAGATTTTTGACAGAAACTGGACACAGTGGCCATCAAAACCTGTTCAGGGACTAAACAGGACGTGAGGTGAGAGACCTATAAACCGACCTCAGCTGCTGTGCTCTTAAGAGCCTGGAACTCCATGATCTCCTGTGATTATGCAGCAAGTCTGGGGCAGGGCAAGGACCAAAGCCAGCCCTCCTGAAGCCCATTGCAGCTGAGCTTCCTTTCCTGACCCACTTACCCTTATTTAGAGATGATCTTCAATGTTCCAGAGGCAATAGTTTATCAATGGCAAGGACACCAAATTATACATTTATCTTGTTTACTCTACCTTGGCATTGGGTATTTCTGTAGCTGCCAGCTCTCTGTGACATGTGACCAACATTCTTGAAAATGGGATTTCTCAGAAGTGTCTTGGCACCTCTGACAGCAAAACACCCATGATTTCAGTAGGATGTAGGCATGAAGGCTTCTCAGTCAGTCCCCACAAGTATTTATCTGACTCCTCCAGCACCTAAACACCATAGAAAATCCAGCCCAAACATCACTGTAGCCTGCCACTAGGATGTCTGAATAGTTGCATAATTGACATGAAAACCCAGCAGCCTCCATGCAATTTCCCAGCTGACAGCTGCTTCCACTACAGCAGTGCCTACATTTGTGTGAGTGAGATCAAAGGGGGACAGCTCTTAGACATCATCACATTTGGCCAGAAGATAACTAAGCAGCTATCAAAGCCGAGACATGTAACAACACAGATAACAGAAGATGGTTTCAAAGTACAACACAAATCACCCTTTTCCCCCTCATTTTCTTTACTTATTTTTTCTTTTTTTTCCACTCAAGCAACTGCCTAGTGACTACCTCACACCTGAAGACAAGTGAAGCAGAAGTGCTTTAGGAGTGCTGCTGCTGTGAGACATTCCATGTGTCACAACGGCTTGGCCTGGCTACCTGTCTTGCAGAGAAGGGCACTGAAACATTCCTCTCTTTGCTACTCTTGTGCCAATGTGTCCCTTCACCTTTAGCCATAGAGAGCTCAATTTTGTTTTCTTTCTGCTCAGCAAGTCTGATGGTTGGCACCATCCCTTAGCACAGAACCAACCCCTCAGTTTTAAAAGCTAAGCTGGGTCTGGCCTTCCTGGAAGGCTGTCGTGGTTTGTTGAAGCATCCATGTCCCTAAGATGTGAAAACTGCTTGGATGAACATTACTGTGCACAGGGAGGGGAGATGCAGGAATGGCTTCAGTGCTGTGCACACACTCTGTTACACACACACACAGAGGCTTCAACTCAGTTGCTACAGTCTCCCCAAAGAATGGTGCAGCCACAACAGCAAACACCTTAGGAGGTTAGGTCTTCTTCAAGCTACATTTAATTCCTTCACTTACAAATCTACACATTAATAAAAAGGGAGTATTGGAAGAACCATTCATCTCCCAATGCAAGTGTTTGAAGAGAACATAAATGAGACCTTGCAGGAGTTAAAGAGCACCAGAACAGCAGAAAGTTCAAGTGGAAATGAAAAAAAGTCATTACAGATTAAACCGGCTGTGTAAAACCCCCAAAGCTTAGAATTAAAAGCTTTTAAAAAGCTTTGCATGGACTCACTGACTCATCAAAATTTAAAGGCAGAATTATTTCAAGGGAGATGCTAACAGACTTTTAACTCAATGATGGAGAAAGAAGTAGAGCAGGAAAGGATTTTTAAAAATAAAGAAAAAAAATTCCTTTCAAGCCCTGATAGACTTGAGCTGGTCAAGATACTGATAGCAGCACTGCTGAGTGGCTGTAAATCCCATCTTCATTGGGGAGCACGAGGCAAATGCACAACCGGGAACTGCACAGGAAGCTGCTGCAAAAGGCTTGAGCACACTGGATCCCTCACACTGCCTTCTTCCAAGCAGCTCACCTCTCCAGGGCTCACAGCCACAATGCCTGAGGCAGAGGTCCCAGAAGGTCTTTAATCCAGAGGAGTTCATGCTGTGTCCTGTGCCGTATCCACAGCTGCATCCAGCAGTCACAGCACCAGGATTGCTGCTGGTTGTGACTCTGAATATTGGCTCTCAGCAATTTCCCCTGTCCTTTCATGATCTTTAGCCTAATAACTGTAAGGAGTGTTGCATTTCTGGCCTGGATACATATTTCTTGAGATTCAGAAACAGAGCTCAGAGAGAAAGAGAGGTACAGACAACCCAACTTTAACACCTGAGAAACCTCCATAGGAAATTTTCTTTTGGGCATCTCGATTCCTATTGAAAAACTTGGGATTTAGCTCTTTCTTCTTCTGGATTTGTTAAGATCACAGCAGTTTCACTTTCTTTCCCTTTGAGTTTCTTAACACACGCTAAGATCTACAGAATTCCCTCCTGCTGCTGGAGATAAAAATGGTGCAAGCCAAAGGCTCTGCTTAGGAGTGCTCCATAGCTAAGCTAAGCAAAGCTGGTCAACAGCTGCATCACCTTACATGAAAAAAAGAAAAAGCTTTATTAACAAAATTGTAAAATATTTGTAGTATGAATATTATGTTCTAATGTTTTGATTTTCTACTTTTCACTTCCACAATAGCACTGTGTAATTAAAATCAGGAAATAGATGCTTATAATAAAAATTGAGACATTGAAAGAGGAAAATACAGAAAATAGGAGCTCTCTGTTTGGCAGACTGGTATTACACATCAGCTCACTGAAACTCAGTTTTAACTTTTAATCTCAATTTGCTTTTAAGGCAAATTTGAAAGTCTCAGACTAGCCCAGAAATAGAAAATCAAACTTTGGTTTTAATTCCAATCCACATTCATTCCTACATCACATTCATCACCCAGAACTTATTGTATCAGAACAATAATGGCAGAGGAAGACCCCATGTCTGGCTTTTGCCCAAATTTCCAGCATTAATAGGCAGTTCTTGAGAAAGCTGCAATTTCTACAAAGGGACTTGGAAAATACGCACAGAGGTCTCTGAGTCTGCTACAATGGCACCTTCGTGTAGTCCAGGTCCTTTGAATTGCACCTAACCCTGCTGCAGATCCCACAAGAAGCCCACATGAGATAATACTGCTTATAAAGAGCTTGAGTATCAAAATTAATCACAATCAAGCAACAGGCCACAAGAATGACACGTGGGAGGAGGAAGTCAAAAACATAGTCTAATTTCAGGGAGAGAAGGCTTTCCTGGCTGTCTCACACACTCATCAGGAAGCCATTTGTTTATTCATTATTATTATTATTTATGATAAATGAAGTATGCTGTAAACCCAAGGCCGGAAGAAGCTGTGCAGCTGCAATAAGATGCTCCTCAGATGGCTGCTCTGGGGAGACTGAAATGTTTTTGCAGAGCTAATTGCCTCATAAATTGGTTTTATTCTCCTGGCTGAGGCTAATGTCTTCTTTTAAAGTTAATAAAAAGAACTCAATTTGCTGATTGTTCTGGACTGGTACTAGCAAAAAGAGCTGCACAGGGACTCTGGAAGGGCCCAGACAATTCCTCAAAGCCATTGCAGCTTGGATGCTAAGTGGTGACAAGCAAGGTGTTCCCTGTCTGCTATTTAATCTGCTTTCCAGTGATGCTGTCACAGTGCGTGCCTTGGGTATCCCCAAAAACGTTTGAGGGGGAGAGATTATAACTGACAGCCTCCTGTAGCAGACTCCAGGGCTTGGGGATTGAGAGAACAGAGCAGGTATTTATGCCAAAGAGTGTGTTATCAGCAGGCACAATGTGAGCTCAGGTCCCAGCAGTGCTCCAACGCATGAGCAGCTCCAGGCAGCCTCATGCAGCCTCCTCACACCACACATTCCATGGGTCAGGGCCACCAGCCCACGAACTCACCACTTCCAAGTGCACCCCTCTGCAGATCAAACTCTGAGCAGCTCTGCAGAGGTTTGTTAAATGGGGCCTGCAGAGTTACACCTAAAGCTGGTGCACACTGACAAGCCCCATCGCAGGCAGGTGCTGTGTCCTGCCCCACCACCCCAGAGCCCGGCACATGTGGAACTGCACCAGCAGGAACACTTCTGCCCTGGTCAGGTAAGAAATGAGCTATTCCCAGCTGCTGATCCTTACCTACCCCAACATCCAGAGTGGTGTGTGAGCTCCTCACAACACAGACTCCCTGCCCTTCCAGTCAGGAAGTAAAGGAAATCCCTATCCATGACCATGCCACGCGCAGTGCCTGGATGCTGCATGCGATCATTGCAGACACACCAGCTGCAGCCACCACACCTACAGGACTCTTCAATAACCTGAGATAACTGAGGAGGTCACAAACCTACAGCTTCTTACACGGGCACAGATGTCTCAGGAGTTAAGCAGGGACTGACTCTGGAGAACTTCAGCTGAAAATTACAGCAGATATCCAAGGAGGCAGCTTGAAACTTGGTGCCCCTTGACCCCTCATGCCTTGAAAGGATCAAATCCTCTGCTAGTGCTGAGCACTGGGAATTCAGCTTTGATGCTGAGCTTAATTAAATAGAAATATGAAGTAAGAAAGAAGGGCTAATTAGATAGAAATGCAGAGTTAAAGGATGGAATGTTGATTAACCTAATAATAGACAATAATGCTGTTAAAGGGAGTTAAATGGATTGCTTAATGGATGGAATGATCTATAGTGTATAATATATAAAGTACTTAACAGTAAACATTTAATTACCTCTTCAGTTGCATTTTTCTTTACTGTGTGGAGAAAAAGTGCTTCATAAAAGAGTTATTGGATGGGAGTAATTTACAGTCCTGCAAAAACATCTGTATCGTATGGGAAGAGCAACAATTTGTCAGAGCCATGGCAGAAAGCCTGAGACACAGTAAGCAATGCTGGAGCTGCCAGATAGGGCAGAGCAAGGCAAATTAAATATCTGTCCTCCTGGTATGGTACATCACTGCCTCTGTGGGGCAAGAGGCACAGCCTTCCCTGATGTGCCTCCCAGGAAGAAGGGCTTAGGAAGCAGAAGATGGACATGACACTTCATGAGATGGCTCCAGGTGAAACTCACTGAGGATTTAGGAAGGTGACCACTTGTCACAGAGGACCAAAGCCAGCTTCTGCTGTGTGCTATGGGGGAAATTCTTAGAGGGCTGGAAGCCTCTCCGATTAATGTGACCATCAAGCTCAATGCCATGGCCCAGCCACTAAAACACTGTGACTTCTCCCAGCACAGATGAGCTTTTTTCAGTTTGGGCTTTTCTGAGATTTCCCCGGGGGAGCCAGCCAGAAGTCTGGCATACAGAAGGTGTTTTTCAGACCTTTGGCTTGTTTTGTACTGAGACAGGGAGCTCATGGATGTCACGAGTGCCTCCATGTGGCCAGCTCACTCCTAAAGCAGCATCGCCCTCAACAGCAAACACAGCACTTTCTGCAAAATCAATAGCCAGGTCTCTCCTGGAGGCCTCTAATAGAGATGTACAGAGGCAATCCTGAACATTAGAGAGGGGAAGTCACTCCAGGAGGCTCTCACAGGTCTCTGAATTGGAGATAGGAGAAATTACAGTCTGTAGCACAGGGGTTTCTGTACATTCTTCACTTCTGCTGTAATAGGCATCATTGTGACCATCACAGAACGAGCCCTAAAGGGGCCCATGATCATGTCCCTTTGGGACACAGGACAAGGCTTGCACTCCTTACTGGCAACACAGCAGCAGTCTCAGTCCCATCACATTCATTTCACACCCTGGGGTTTATCATGTTGCTCAAGATGAAAACGTCTGCAATTTAATTTCTATACCTTGCACTCCTGCTAGAGCTTTTCTTTCTCCTATCTTATTGCTAAGCATCTGGGACAGAGGCAATCACTTGCACTTGGTGGAGCTCAGCCCTCTCCCTGGCAGGGTCACTACCGGAGTGGATTGCTTCCTCATCACTTGGATTTCAAAAAGCAGCCTTGCTTTCATGTCCTCGTTACAGCACGGCTCTGTCATCTCCAGTGCCTGATGCAGCATAGGTGGCACCTGAATTTCTAAATATTAATTCATGAGGAAGTGCTGAGACAAGCAGAGTACATGTGAAGAGGGAGCACAAGCAGGACGTGAGGTAACACCAGTGCTAGGAAAAGGAAAGCTGATATTAAGTTGGGGCTGTGCCAGAGCTGCCTACCTGACTTTGATAACTAACAAGTTACAGATCTATTCCCCCAGAATCTGAAAAAACAATCTCACCCAAAACCTCTCAGCAGCACATCAGAACAGCTCACAGAGTCTGCCCATCGTTCCTGGCAGGGGGCTATGCCTCATCCAGTGGGAAGCAAAGCCTGTACCATTACCTGCACCACAGGGCCAAGGAGAGCAGCCTGGCCATTAACTGCCTGTGATGAGCTAATTAATCATGGGCACTTGCTGAATTCCTGTTCCCTCACCATTATTAATGGCTCTGTGGATTGGGCTGCACAGCAGAGGCTCCTCCACATGCTGAAGCAGCAATTCTGCTCTGCAAAGGGCACCAGCTTCACCCAGCCAGCAAACAGGAGAAACTGCTGAGTGCTGCCCCAAACTCCCATCTTCTTCTCCTCACCATTTGGACAGATTCCTATCTGCCCACTGGGGCTCAAGCTTCCTGTCACGGGTTCTTCCCAGGTGGCATGGGCCCCTACTGAAGGACAGCCCTGGTACCAACTTGTCCCTTCATGTGGGCATGTCATGAGGTGACTGACGCCAGTCACTGCCAGTCCATTGCAGCACAGAATGCCCTGGCTTCCACCTTGCCACTCCCAGACACTCCAGCCTCACCTGGTGCCACATGTGTTTCCTCCATCTTAGAGGCTTCCTTCTCCAGCTGTGTTGCCAGAGGAAGCCCAGTCTTCCCTCAGTGTGATGAGATCCACTGAAGTTGGACCAGGGCCCCTTGAGCCTGATCCTGCTCCAGATGTGCTGCCAGGGCTTATGCGGCCAGAGCCTGCACACAGCCAATGACACCAACTGCTGCTTGTTTGGAGCAAAAAAACATCACTGGGAATGAATTATGCAGCTGAGCAGAGACTCTGACAATGAATTATTCACCTCTCCCACTTGTCCATCTTCTCCCCTCCCATTTCCTTTGTATTTCTGGGTGATGGTAATAAAACTGTGTGAGGCAGGACAAGCAGAAGGCATGAACAGAGCCTCTGGGTCTTGCTCCTGCCCTGTGAGCTTCCATCTGCAGCAGAGCTGGCCCAGCTCAGCC
Source organism: Hypocryptadius cinnamomeus (assembly GCA_013400635.1). Lineage (NCBI taxonomy): Eukaryota > Metazoa > Chordata > Aves > Passeriformes > Zosteropidae > Hypocryptadius > Hypocryptadius cinnamomeus. The sequence goes on from VYZP01075976.1 coordinate 17,632, forward strand.
TCACAGGAGCCACCACACCAAGGCAGAGCCTGAGTCACCAACTGCAGTGATAGTTCCAGGGGCACAGCCTGCCTCTTGCTCTCCCTCTGCCACAAGATGTGACTCAGGCACATCCCAATGCCAGAGGTGAGAGGCTAAAAGGCACTAAACCCTCCAGGCTGTCTGGAAGCAAAGGAATAGTGCAAGCACAGCCTAGACAGCTCCCTGAGCTGGCTCTGGGGCTTGTGGGGCTGCTTCCTAAAGCAGTGGACTCTGGCAGTCCATCCATCAAAGTGCTAACTGGTACCAATTTACAGCTGTGCCAAGCCTGTCTGGAATCAGGCATCCAAGGGAATGGCCCCAAAAACAGTCAGCTATAAACTGTGAATCCCTCTAATCTTGTCCCTCAGTCCCTGTGGCTGACAGGCACAAACACCCCCTTTCTAACTACAAAGGAAGTGTTCAATTTAAAGAGCAGAACCCAAAGCCAGCCTGGGAACTGAGCTCACACAGGTGTGGCAGCAGGCCAGAGGGAGCTGAGAAAAGATTGGCCAGGTGGCACAGAGTGCCCTTGCAGCGTCATTGTCCCACCAACAGACCTGCCTTAGACGATGAAGGTCACATCACTTTGGGGTCAGTAGCTAATAAAAAGGAAAGATCTCAAATCCTTCCTTACACTACATTCATTTAGTGTCACAATTAACTGGAACAGAGATGGCTGCTACAAGAGCTTACCCTGCTGTTGTAAGGACCAGCATCACCTTCTCCATCACATGTGATTGTAAGAACTCCCAATGTTAAAGGTTCCTGGACACCAAATATCTATGAAGCTACTCACTTCTGTGGGGAGAAAAACGTCCTGCTTCTTAATATAAAGGTAGGGAAAAAATAGAGAAACTGACACAGGATTTAGGATGACACAAATTATATTTCTGAACATCACCAAGAAACAAGATGGGACAAATTCATCTAGTACTTGTGGAACTGGGTATCACAGCTCTAAATACAATGGGAATTGTTCAGCTTTGATTAAACAAAACAAAAGTTAATTAAAAAAACCACTCAACCCCCAAACATGTTTCAGGTCATTGTGATTAAACTCAGAGACTGAATTAACAGAAGGAAAAGAGATTGCGAATACACTGCCAAAGTCGTTCCCACTTAATTCAGCTAAAGAGAAGCAATAAGCCCAGGACTGCATCTGGCAAGTTTCAAGTAGGGACCTTCTACATGAAATGCAGACTAGAGTCATGATAGAAGAATAAGCTGCAAAAGGAGGTGAAGGAATTATAGCCGTAGGACACATCAAAGTACAAGCTTATACAGACCAGTCTTCACAGCTGTAGTTTCTCCATTTAGTTTCATAAGCAAAATTTCCAAAAGAGCCTTTTATTCTTAGCCCCATGTTTCAACTAGACCCGATGGTTTGTGAGGCCTGGTGACACAATCCAGCCCTGGGCACCACCCAGGACTCCCTTCCATCAGGAGTTATGCAAAAAGGTGTGAACCAGAGCATGCAAGCAGAGAGGTGTCTGCATCAGTACCAGGAGTGACAGTACCTGTGTGGCAAGGAGTAGCTTCCCTTTGGTGGCCCAGAGAAGAAAAGCTGTTGCTTGTTTTTCTGATATCAGCACTATCAAGATGCATTGTGTAGGATTTGCTGATGGACGTGTTTGTTCATCTTCTAGCTTTGCACTTTTTGGCTGGTGGGACATGCCTGATGCTGCCATCATCCTCAAATAGCATGGGAGAGGCTGTGAGATGAGAGGAGCTGGAGATTGGAGCCAGTGCTGGAAGCCACACAGGCTACTGAAATCAGAGGCAACTGTGTTAGATGCACACAGACCTTGTCTGTGGGAGATCCATAGGTTTTCTCAGAAAGGACTGAGAGACACCTCTGCCTCCTTCAGACAAGGACATTCACTCTTTTGGGGCATTGACTGCACGGCATCCAAAATATCTGTGGCAGAGCATTGCATCTGTCTGGCACAGAGCAGGAAGCAGGAAGCTCTGAAGTCAGTGCCACTGGCAGGCAAGAAGCACCTGTTATCAGACTGAACATACACCTCTTGGCCATTCACATTTTGTTCTCAGCCCCACAGAGTTTCTCCCCGGAACTAAGATGTGAGGGAGTCAGTGCATCAACCCAGAATGAAAAAGATAATGAATCCATTATCCATCCTCCTCCATCTCCTTAGCCTTGGGCCTTTTCCCTCCAAGAAGCTACTGCAAAACCTAATTGAACTGGCATCCCAGTTCCAGGTAGAATTTGGAGTCCTCACTCCTGCTCCAAGTCCCCTTTGACTTGGGGCTGTCTGCCTCGGCCACAGTCTTAGGATAGTGGGACAGGAAAGGGTTCTGCAACAGTGAACAAAGCTTCAAGGGTTGTGGCACAATTCACACAAAGCACTACTAGCTTTGAGCAGCTGGAAATGAACCTGCACAACCCCATCTACTGCATCACCTCAACAACCAAGCAAAACAAAGGTGATAAAAGCAGACAGCTGAGGAATTCCCATGGAAAACAGTACAGAGTATGGGGGAGTCTCATCTGGAACACCACACTCTTCTTCACCCTGGGACCTTTCCTTAATTCTATGCAATAGATATATTACTGACACTGCTAAGATAGAAAAAGGGGTAAGAAACAATAACTTATTTCTTTCTCATCAGTTGGGTAAATATTAATTCCCACACTTCATACTAGGATTGGGCTCAAACTGGAGTAGTATCATATATCTGTAACCAAACTGAAGCCAACAGAGCAAGAATGTCTAAGTCCGGCTACAAAACCAGTCAATGGCACGGGATGAGAGATGCTTTTATTTTTCACCCAGTAGAACAATCAAGTGGAAGATTATTAAATGGGGAAAACAGCAGCTTTGATGGGCCAGATACCAAGTAATCCCTGAAATGTGTCCAGTGTATCTGTCAGTGGAGCAGAACTGGGCTTCTTTGGGTTCTCTTCAGTGGATAATGTATTTGCAAAAAAATACAGTTTAGAGTTAACTGAAACCAGTCATCAGATTAAGAAAAAAGGCAAAGGCAAAAAGACTGTTAACATTAAAACATTTTCTTTCAGCATTTTCAAAACAGAAGGTTTCACATTTTTGCTTCAAAGCAACTTGTTACAGCCCAAGACATAACGTTTGTTAAAATGCAAGCCTAGAAATTAATGTTTCATTTTGGTATGAAAGGATTTGTTTGTTTGTTTCAATTTTTCCCTTTTTCATTCCACTGAGAAAATAGAAAAAAAAAATTGTCTCAGGTCACCCTTACATTTTTTCTCAGATTTTTCAGTTCAGCCTGCAAACTGAAAAACCAGAAGGGCACAGCCTACTTGGAGTTTACTGTCCCTCTTTCTATTTGAATCAGATCTAAACCAAAGAAAAGGGGAAGTTCATTTCACCAGGTAATACCAACCAGAATCAAGGTATTTAGGTGTAAAAACACTGAAAATGGGAGGAGCCATGGCTGTTTACAAGGGGCTGAACGACCCAGGAGACAGATCTCCTGGCTCTGAAGAACAATCTACAAGTTTCCTGCTATGCCATCCTACTTTCACATAAGGCAATTTATAAACTGTGGGTCTGATCCCGCATTTTCAGAACCTGACCGAGATGTGCTGACACCATTTATCTGTGAGCAATGCAAGATCCAGGTAACCCACCCTAACCTGCTCTAAGCCAGGGGG
>VYZP01075979.1:0-65886 GCA_013400635.1 Hypocryptadius cinnamomeus
TCTACAACTGCATTGTCTTTATATGTAGTATTTGGCAAGCCAAGGATGAGGGGAGTTAGAGATTTTGTTTCCTCAGCACCCATAGAGTTTTCCCTTTGTTCTTGTTTGAGATACTTCTACTGGATCTGACTCATTTCCGTTTACCTGTATTATTCTAAAAATGTAATTGTTGTTTCTGATCAAACCAGTTTCTTTTGGGGAAAGAAAAATCAGGAAAATGTGTTTATGCCTTGTCTTTGAAGGAGATTGCTTAAAATAACTTCAGGTTGCTACCAGCAGTAGGCAGTTCTTCTGGAAACACTATGTATGAGTAGAAAAGGAAATGGGATCACAACATACATTTTATGGCAGTTCTGGATTTAGTTTATTAACTTTGCATTGCCAACCCCTCCAAGTTTGCAGTCTGTTCAGGTGTTGTTGGTACTTGTAAGGTAGGATTGCAGTTTGGCTTGATACAGTTTTTTTGAAAAATCCTATGTGCTTTTTAGATCCCCATCATATTATTTGTGTGTTTTGCGGTTCCAGTTTGGCTTCTGGTTTTGCTTCTAGTGGGTTTTGTCAGACACCAGTCCAAACACACAGACTCATACTGGTTTTGAGGAAAAGAGACTCCAAAGAACCAGTGAAATCAGAATATGCTGTGCTGAAAAATGGCAGGAGTATGAGAATAGAGACTAGGCTGAGTGGATCCCTTTCCAAAACAATGAATTATGTGCAGCCTAAGGCCTTGCCTCCTGCAAGGTGACAGTCCTTTCTCTGTGCTGTTGTGCCAAGAGTATAGGTGAATTAATGGTGAAGATGCATTTGCTGCTCATCCCCCGTGGAGTGACAAGGGAGCTCCGTGGCTCCTGTTGCACAAGAGGAAAATGCTCTTCCTGAGCCTGGGGAAGACCCCCTGGCATTTAGAGTTTAATGAGTGGAGCAGGTTTACCTCTCTAAGTGCATCTGTTGTACACCAGCACCAAGGACAAAAGGTTTTCAGGTTGGAGGGCTCCCAGGAAGGAGTGGAGAAGCCTTGGGCTGGCCTCATGTTCATGGCTTCTCCTTCCCTGGGTAGAGGGGAGGAGAAGCCAACGAGCAGCAGCCTAATGAACTCACACAGAACAGAGGGAGTAGATTTCTTTGCCAAAATAATTATAGTCTGGGTGGGGTTAGCAGAGATTCAAGGATGCATGTGCAGAGTGATAATGACTGACAGCATTTCTTACGTGTCTTTCTCTTTCCACACTTGTCTGTGTTCTCCCAGGTGTTTGTGGTCACCGTCTGGACCGTGGAGCTGTACATGGTGCCCCTGGCTTTGCTGGTGCTCTTTGCATACAATTTCTCCCTTGTCACAACAGGGAAGGTCAATAATGCCCAGGATGCCCAGGCAAGTAGAGTGGCAAGTAGAGTAACATTTCTGGCAGCCCCGGTTTGCCCCAAGCGAAGCGTCACGCGTTCTAAAGGCATTAAGTTGGTTGTGTAGCTAAACACCACTTTTGTTTCAAAGTTCCTGGAAAGAAACCTCAATCCTCTCAATTTTCATTATTCAATTAAAGCAATAAACCATTTAGAGTAGTAGGAGAAGAAGATGAGAGTGTGTAGGAGGTGGATTTCACTTACTAAATAACTACAAACGTTTTTAAGTAGAATTAAAAAAAGGTTTGCAAAGCAGCAAGTTCCTAAAAGCCATTCCCCTCCTGCCATTGCACTCTGCAACACACTAATGATTCATGTTTCACAGAAGAGGAAAGTCAATAGAACCCAAAAAAGAATGTAGTTCTTTTAAGCCTTGTCCTGTGATCTGAGGTCTTAAGAAGCTTTTATTCCTCTTTCCCATCCTCAGCTCTTAAAAGACAAATGGGGGTTTTTTCCCCCAGAAATTTAGGCTTTGGGTTTTAACATGAGAGAAAGAAAGGTTTAAACACAGAAATAATCACAAAGTGTGACAAAGTGCTACTGTTGGGGTATGAAATAACTTTTGATGTTGACCACTGTCTTTAACAGTGGTAATTAAAGCTAGAAAGGAGTGTAAATTCCTGAATATCCATAATATTCTGTTTTTAAAAGTGAAGTAAGTACAGTAATGAAATGGAAGTCAAAGGATAGCATCCTTATAACTTTTGATTAAAAGATGATTCATGTTGGTAACCATGAAGAATTCCTTTCTTCACTTGACCTAAATGAGTCAAGTGGATTTTGCACAAAGGCATAATATCCTAGAATTAAAAAAGTCAATGGCTGGTTTATTAGTTTTAGTGTTAAAATTTACTCCTGGTTTAGTTTTCATCCATTCCCAAGTGGAAAGATTTTTAGAAAACAGGAGAAGTTGCATTATCCAGACCAGGGAAGGCTTAATTTGAAAACATGGTAAAATAAATGCCTTTCTTCAGTTTCAGCCAAGTTCAGAATAATGCAGAAAGATACTGTGTGTCTTCAGTGACTACTTGATTTCATCAAGAAAAGCAGAACTTCCCATGTGGGAGAATCCCAGGCAAACAGATGTTTTTGTTTTTAATACAAAAGGCAGTAAAAAATAACAATAATAACCTACCCAGAAAAAAAATACACAGAGAGTGCCTTCCAGCCCCTTCCCTCATCCTGTGGTGAGTTTGTTGTGTGTTCAGGTGAGGAGAGTCTCACATGAAACAGAAAAATTGAGCAGAGCATCATTTAGGTGGACACTGCAAAAAGGCTATTTCTAAAAATACAGCTATTTGTGGTAATACTAAAGAAAGGTTCATCAGGAATTTGGCTCTTTTCCTGTCACACATTCTGTAAGCAGTGCCATGCCATGAAATTCAGGGGTGCATTTTGCATAAGCAAAATCACACGTCTGCCAAAGTGCTTTGCAGGATTGGGATCATATGGAACAAGTAGTCAAAGTGCCTTTAATATTACCTGATTCCTTTTTTATGTGTGTCTATGATTCTAACCATCTGTAGGTCAAAAATAGACAATCAGGTGCTGGCCCCAGTCACATCTGTCCTGCAGATGAGAAAAGGTTTTCTTCAAAATACCAATGCTTTTTACACAGTCATTTATTTGTTTTTTGCTTCTTCAGGCCTTGGCTGGATATTCACTGCCTTTGGTTTTTGTGTGCCAGCACACACATTTTGTGTATACAGAGGAATGCAAGCAAGAGTCTTTGCAAAAGTGAACCTCAAATTCTCTCTGATTTCTGTGCTATAAAATGTGAATAACAGTATTAACCTTGTACTCCTGATCCACTTGCCAGAAGGCTGAATTCGTGAATATTGGTAAAATGTTTTATGATTTACAGATGGGGAGCTTCTATAGACATTTAAACCATGATCAGTGTTAATTCAGCTGCTCAGGGTATTTCAAAGAGCCAAAGAATAAATCTGGCTATCTGAACTCCCTGTACCTTTTACATCCTTGATGCAACTGCTTTTCAGGGTAAAAAAAAAGAAATTTAAAAACCCCAAAAGAGAAACACCCAACCCCCTAAGAAACCCTAAATTCAAAACATCTTTTTATTGTGATTCTTCACATTCTTTGCATGTTTGCTGTATTTAAACTTGTACTACACAGATTCAAATGTAGCTATTAAATAACCAAGAAAAAAACCGGAGGACCCTGTTAAAGGCTCAGCTTATTAAATACCTGAATTGAAAGCCAAGTGCTCCTAATTCCAAGCCTTCGCCAAGTCTTTTGTTTTCTGTCCTACCTGTCAGCACAGAAGTTAAAGGGAGGAAATAATGCTGCATAGAAATCTGACTGGGATTCTGTGTGAGATTGATTATGTTCATACTAATGTGTTTTCTAAAGTCTAACGTTTCAGTAATGGCCCTAAAGGGAGGGAGCAGTCATTGTGGCAGTGGGGATGGAACAAGTTGAGTATAGAGTCCTCAGCCTTGACATACCAGTTGGTTCATTTGCAAGACTGAGAACAAAGCTGTTTACAGATAGTAAAAGTTGGCAATGTGTTTGAAAGCCTGTTGCCTTCAGATTACTGGACACAGCCACTAATGCTTTATTTAGACTTAAAATTTGTATAGGGTATTGCATGCTTTGTTCAGAATACCACAAAAAAGAAAGGTCCTTGAATATAAAACACTGTTTTGGAAAGGAGAAAGTGCTGGGTTTTTTTAATGACTTTCAATAGAAGTGGGAGAAAATTGTATAGTGAAACTTTGTGGGAGTATCATAAGCTTTTTGAACATTGCCTGTCACTAAAAAAATAAGTGTTGTTTTGTAATATGGACATCTGCTTCTGCAGGAGCTTATGGGCTTGGATGAAGATGAGGATGAAGATGATAAGGTAAGCATATCTTACGATTGTGTTGGCTAGAATCAGAGGGTAGGTGGGAGAACACAAATAAATAATCTCTCCATAAATCTTCAGTTATTATCTGTATTAACTGGGAAAACAGTTCTCAGCAGTTTGCTGCTTGGCAGGTTTGAAAGTAGGAAGGGGTTGGTTTGTGTAACATCCCAGAGGGGCGGTACCTGTGCGAGACCTGAACAAGAAGTGACTCTGAGCAGCCCCAGGCTGTGCCTGGCCTTGCAGTGGGCACACGCTCATGAATGTGCTCCTGCAGGGGTGTGTGGTGGAGGAGGTGCAAAGATGTACACAAGGATGTGCAATCCCCCCTCGCTGCCCTTCTGAGTGCTGGTTGACATTCCCTACTAATGGCTTCCTCCAAACGATTTGGCATTTCCACTTCAGTAGGCCAGAATTGGTATGATTTGTGGAAGGCTGGTTAGAATTTTCTCAACATTTCTTTCAGAGCCTGGGAAAAAAAACAGTTTTAGTTCAGCAGCTGAAATGTGGAAAGAATTGGAATTGGCAAGGCCTGTTTTTTATTTTATTGGAACATACTTACTCATTCTTCTCACTGTGAAAAATTCATTGGATTTTTTTCCAAGTTTATCAAACCACAGTGACAAATGATAAAAGGATTAGGGGGCATGACATACGAAGAAAGATTAAGAGAACTTAATGTATACAGCTTGAAAAAACATAAGTAAGTGAAGGAGGATCTGATAATCTATAAATACTTTAAAGCTAAAAGGTGAGGAATTATTTAACGAGCAACAGCATGCAAAGGAACATTAGCTGTTAGGAAGAAAATGTTCATGAGGGGATGTGAAACTTTCAAATTGCATACTAAGTTAATAAGACTCTTCTTGAATATTCTATGTTTTAAAAATGCTACAGTGAAATTGTTGATCATTAAGAAGCAAATCAATAATGCAGCTAGTGAGTGCACCTTAACTCTTCTCAGTCACAGACCCCAGGATTGAAGCTCAGCAGACTAATTGATGGGAATAGTTATTTAAATTTAACTTGCTCTTCTGCTGTGCTTATATTTTAATGAGCAGCCAGAAATCCATCAAAGTTATAAAGTGAAGTTTAGGCAATCCAGCTGAATTACAGGTTTCTTGCAACACACAGTAGTTGTTTAAATGTTCTCATTTATAATTTACTCTTTGTATTGTAAAATTGGTCAACTGAATGGACCGATATCTGAAACTCATCAAAAGTTGCTAAATGAAAGTTGCATCTTTTTCAAAAGAAAACTGTATATCTGTAGAAGTCAATAATTTCTATTTAGTGGGTACCTGGTTCTAGATACTTGTAAACATTATTTGTGTGATGCCTAAATGTGTAACTTATTCTCTGGAACAATCCCATTTACTTTTTTTTATTTTAATATTCCAGTTTTTCCCTTGCAAGTGCTGAGGTGGGAAAAGAGAAGTAAGAATGTACTAAATAGGTATCAAATCCTCTGTTTCCTGTGGTGTGCAATAGATTCATTGCTGCTGAGATATTCTAGGTTACATTTACCCTACATTTAACTCCAGTGACTTTGGTTCTCTCTGTACAAATGCAACTGGGTCACTTCAATATGGATTTAATGACTTTGGGTTTTCGCCTGCCCCCAAACATCTTCACTGTCGTTCCCTTTCTTGGTTTATTTTAACAAAGTGTGCAGGTTTGGTAAAACTCCTGGGAGTCAGCATTGAGCTGTTGATGGTTTGGCCCTACCATGTTGTAGTGGGAGCTGCCTCTGTCTCCATTCCACACACACTCCAGGATGCTCTGACACAGAGAGCTGGTAACACTGGCTAAAGCCTCTCACAGCAGATACCCCCAGCCAATTTCTCATGAAGATAACACTTTACATCCCAACCATTACAGTTGTTATGGATGGAATTCCGGCACAGAGTTGCCAGGAGAGACAATTGCCAGCCCCTACGTTTGTCCCATGGCCAGTGCTGTGCAGAATTGCCTTAATGTCTTTACTGTGCCTTGTGTGTGCCCCCGTGCAGCAGTGATGGCCCATGCTTGCACTCCCATGACTTGCATCTTTAAGTACATTAGGTACATCTTTAATTACATTAAGTACATTCTAAGATACTTTTCCAAGTCTGAGGGTGGCCAATGCTCTCTGGGGAGTGCAAGAAAAATGTGATTTTATGACACTATCTCATGGCAATGTCAACATTTAAACAGACAAGTCTACTTTAAAAAGAAATCTGTGTATTTTTTTTTCCTCCCTAATACAAGAGCTCCCAAAGTTGAGATCTGCTAGTTGGGTTGTGGTGTACGAGGTCACTGTTTCTGTTTCCTGTCATCCTGCTGTATCAAAATACTTGCACACAGAGCCCTTCTGGGTTCTGCTGCCTGTTAGACATAACAGACCGTGCTTCTGGGAATTGTAACACACCCTCCAAGAGATGAACTGTTTACAAATTATAAATACACAGACACTTAGTTCAAAAACCCAAGAGCAGATTAACTCCCTCCACCTAGACTATCTGTCTTAAATGACAGGGCTTAATTGCTGACTCCCCCATCCTTTCCCCCTCTGCCCTCCCCACATACCAGCATGGAGGGCTGTAAAAGATAGCAGTGCTCTGTCCCTTTGGCACCAGCTCTTCCATGGATAAATGCCTTCTCGGATTTGTGCCATCTTGGACACAGAGTTCAGGCTGTGTCCTGTCAGCTCTGGGCTCTGTCAGCCTGAGTAAGGATTGTTTTAAAATTACATCACTGCAGCATCTTCGGTCTTCCAGTAAGAAGGTATAGACAAGCTGCATGCAACTCAGTTTAAGTTGTCTGATTGTTGACCAGTTCTATTTATTTTATTTGTTTTTTCTGTTTCTGATAATGACTGTAGAGTTTCAAGAGCAGACAGTTACCCTGTGAATGATTGTGTCATAGCAGCTGACTGAAAAGAGCCTTGGAGTCTTCTCCATTGTCTGAATAAAGTTTACATCTCCACAAAAGACAAAGCTTAATTTACTACTATTTTTAGGTCGACTGATTCAAAAGAAAATCAGAGACAAAACTAAATCAAAAATTCCTGTGAAGGGTTTTTGTTGGTATTTTGTTTTTTTTTTAAAGAGTTTTTGTCCTGTGGTGAGGCAGAGTAGTCCTGCTTGGCTAGTGCAATGTAATAGGGAAGAATCAAATGATACTGTGGCTTTAAGCCAAGTTATTTGGCAACTTGAAGAAATGTTTAGTGTCTCATGTATTGGAAAAAAAAAAAAAGAGAAAAAAAAAAAAAAGAGAAGTGGAAAAAAATCACCAAAGAATAAAAATTCAATGCCTTTAATGTAGGAAATTCTCTGTCAAAAATAGGTACTGAAGATATACAAAGTTTCATGAACACAATTCAAAAAGACTCCAGCCGAACAAATTAAAGTCAAATTCATCCAGTAGCAAAGAGCTGACATTTTCCATTTGAGTTAGATTCAGCAAGTGGAAACCTTCCGTATGGATCTTATTTGTACGGGTGGATTACGATGAAAATTGCATTAATTTTCTCCGCAGTAAAGGTCAGTAATTGAAACATGAACCAAGAGTCTATTGTGTAAGATGCTATATCCCCATACTTAGGAAAGGTCATTCAAGACAATATCATCTCATTGTTTTCTTCCCTGGAAGTATAAATAATTTCATTAGTTTTTCTTTTTCTCTTCAATACAACAATTGCAATATAATATTTCAACATCTCCCATTAAGATTGCTGAAGAGAAGTGATGGTAAGGACTTGAAAATGCCCTGTGATACACAGGGTATGTTCAGGCTGACAAGGAGCATCCATGTCCTCCACAAAACTATGGGCAAGAAGACCCAGTGCAGGGGTTGCTGTGGTTTTGCTTTGCTCTTTTCCTGGGAGCCTTCTTTGCACAAGAAACTGGAAGTTAAGTGGTCTCTTGTCAAATTTTATTTGCACAGCAGCATTGTCCAGGGCTGGTCTTATCTATAGGCATCACATAAATTGGCACAGTTCTTATATCAGTGCCATGAGCCACCCATTCATAGCTTTAGAGGTGGTGGGGGAGAGGAGTTGAGAGGAGGTTCTTGCAGGGGACTTTTAGATACCCTCACAAAGAAACCTTAGCAGCCCTATGGCACTCCAGAATTCTCCCTCTACCTACCTAGATGTAGGTAAAAGCCAACACTGCAGCTTCTCTAAATCTCTGGAAAAATATTAAGTAGCACAAGGTAGGTCACTGGACCTAGCACATGAGCCTCAGGGAGTTCTCCTCCCTTAAAAATTCCTACTGTTTAAAATGTTGTTAAATTTTCTTTTGAATTGGCCAGATACATGAATAGATACCTCTTTCTCCTGTACCCCAAATTGCTGAAGATCATTACCTAGATTATAAATAAATGATCCAGTAGTTTTAAGTCTAATAACCATGTGATTGTTCTTAAGTCTCATTGTTTCCAGGAGAAAGCACTTATTTTGACAAAATTTATTTTCTTTTCCTTTCTAGTTTTTAAATGAAAGATGACTGGCAACTTTTTATCTCCATTCAGGATTGATTCTTGCTTCTTAAGCATGTGTTCCTCACCTGAATTGTGTTTTATTCTATTGTGACTGCTGATACTGTTTGAAAACTTGTGGTAATACCAGTAGCCTTTGAGTTACTTCACACGTCTATGAAAACGTGAGCATGTACAGAAAATGCTTCTTAAGTCCCCTGCATTTCATGCCTATGCATAGAGAAAGAAACTGAATTATGACCAAGAGTTTTTCACATAAGGTTTTTCTTGGGCTTGGCTTAGGAGACTTCTGCTGCTCCCCTGTGCACAGATGAAATTCGCCTAATGCAGGCAGAGAAAGTGTAGGCATGGCTGGACAAGGCATGGAGCGGTCATCTTCTGCCCTTCAGGGAGTTGTTCCCCAGCCTGAGCTGTAGGATGATGTGCTATTGCTTTCCAAATGTGTCCTTTTAAGACCCATGCTGCTCTCCTTCCTACCAGTCTGAAGTGATTCTATTGGCTCTGGTGGAATTATTCCAGATTTCACACCTTTTTAACTGAGAGCATAAATTGACCTGTATGTGTTGCATTTCCTCTATTTGGTAATTATTTCAAGTACACTCAGATTCGCTAAATTTCCACAGGCAGGCACATTTGCAGCATGGTGTTAATAAACAAAAAGATCCTGTGATGCACAGTTTCAGGGCTGCAGGAGGCAGTTGCTCAGAGTTTGGCAGCCATCCCCTCCGCGTGCCCGTCCTCCTGGAAGTGCCGAGGAGCTCTCCTGCACACGCAGCAGACTTTGCAGCTCAGGGCAGGGCAGTGACTCAGCAAGGCAGATTGCTGGGCTCCTCTCAGCAGCCTTTGGCTCCCACCGAAGGCAGGAGCCAGTTCAAGGTTGCTGTGGTGACTGTTTGCAAAGCTCTGCCTGGAATTCATTTTGGCTACCAAGAGACTGTCTGTCACTCCATGGCTGCCACCTCCCACAAGAGCTTCGTTCTGCTGCTAGACTGGAGCGTTAGTGAAGTGTTCCCTGCTGACAATAGAGGCCAGTGGTCTGCTGTTTATGCCCAATAAAATCCTTTTGGTTTCAGAAGTTCTTCATGAACGAGTATTTTGGCCCCAAGATGTATTTTGGCACAGTTTTTGCTGGACACCGGTAAGGTCTGAGTTTTGTAGTCCAGCGGAGAGCAAGTTGCAAATTAAATCCAACTTTGCCCAGCTCTGTTTTTCCCTAAATAACTACAGCATGTTTTGTTGGGTTTTTTTTTAAAAGCAGAATAATAGTGGAGCGAAAAGGAGTGCATGCCTGAGCTATTTTCCTTTCTTTTCCCTTTCCATCAATCTTGGTTGTTGCTAATACACTGAAGAATTAATAACTAGTACATTAGATAAATCCTGGTAAAACATCACCCTAATGTGCTTGCAGCAGCAGTAGCATAATGAGACAGCTACTGTAAGAAAGCTAATCCTGAAAGTTAGGCCAGCCCAGGCTAGGCAGACTAATTCTTCCAATCCCTGAAGAGATTGAGGATTTTCATTCCTGACTGAGCTGCCTGTATCCTGTTTTCTTCCTCCTTTTCATTAATCCATATTTATGTTTTCTCCTCCCCTTTTCGTCATCTTTGCCCCCAAGTGTTCCTCAGCTTTATATATTGAGTTCCCCTTGGCATGCCAGAAATCTGCTGATGAATACCACTTGTTTGAAAGTTGCATGCAAGATTTTTCTCTGCAAGTGTTTTCTATGAAATCCAAGTGAGCAAGTATTATGTAGAACTTACCCATGGCTTCAAGCCTAACTTTTCCTTGTGTGCATATGATACTTGCAGTATACATCAGAAATACACTTAGAGAATAACAGCAAAAATTGTCTGTGCATTTGGAGCGTTGCTTGCTGGTTTGGATGTATCCAGAGGAAAAATATTTGAAGGATAGATTTAAAAAATAGGAAACAGCTTTCTGTAAAGATGAAAGCTATTAATCATTGAAACAAATGATCAAAAGAAGTTAGGGGATCTCCACCATCCAAGCTTTGAATTCAGTAATGGACACTTGGCTAGAGAAGAAGCACTAATGGGTGGCATTTGGCCTTTGTTCCAAAGAAGATGATTGAAGAATTTTGCCTTCAGTGTCTTCCCCCATAACTCTTAGGATTTTCCCTCGCAAGACCAGCTCTGACTGATGTAGCTCCCCTGTTGTGAATTGCTGTGTGAGTGCTGGGGACATCCTGTCCTGGTCTGCCCCATATTCCCACTCTTTTAAATTCTTCAGCATTGGAAACCCCTCCATGTTGTGGTTGTGCGAAGGTTTCTTTTGCGGCTGACCCTAAATGTCTCAGAGCAGCATAAGGTCCTTCTGGGGAAGGGAGATCCCAGAGCTGTGGTAACTCTTTAAGTGTGTTTATATGTCCTGTTTAACTGTTACATATTTGAGAAATAGAAAAATCTAGGGGCACCTTCCAGTACAGCAGAGATTTGGTGTCTTCATTTCTGAGTTCAAGTTGGTGTATATTAGCTGGAGACAAAAGACTTAATTTCTGAAATTGCTGGGTCTTGGTTGGTGGTTTTTTTGGTTTTTTTTTTTCCCCTTCCCCTGACATGCTTAATCTTTTGTAAACCCCCTTTTGTGGTTTTGTTCAGGCAATTAGTGTAGAAATGAAGGATTCTTAAAGCAGGATATGCAAGGAACACTTGAAGTAACACACTGATTATATAATTAATTCTCAGTTGTAAATTCATTTTGATGGAGTTAATTCTTTCCCAGAGGCTGAAGACTAGTTTTGGTCCACCCACAGTGCTGTAATCAGCTAAGAAATAAAGGAGACAAAGGCCTTGTATTAATCGAAGTTATCACAACTGGTTTTAGGGAAATAATACCAGAAACAGGCAGGATATTTTGTTTTCAATTCATGCAAAAGCTTTTGAGCTGTGATCTTAAACTATCAGTATCCAAATCCAATTTTCAAGCAGTGTAATACATGGAGTCCAAAAGGAATCAGAGAGGAATGACACCTGGAGAGGATGGAGAAGAATTGTCTGGGTGGTGGGACCTTGCACGGATGAGGAAGTGTGTTTAGTGGAAGATGTATTTTGGATTCTTTCTTTACATTTTCCATGAACAAGGTAGTGTTCAAATATAGCTCTCTCTATGACAGTTGCCCATTTACTAATAAATAGGGTCCAGTGACTGCCATCCTGATGGACTCTTACTGCTTCTGACAGTGTTTTCTGAGGTGCTGGCTTCACAAAGCATAAACAACACTCCAAAACCTAAATAATTTGGAAAATCCTGTTTGTTGTACTTAATTTGTCTGCTTCTCTGTTGCTTAACCAGTCACCTAATAATCCTGTCCATGTGTTTAGACTGCAGGTTTCCAGAACCAAACAACAATAACAAAGAAATGGCATTGACAAATTCCCAGGATTTTCAAATGATTATGCCCATCGTGCATATACACAGTTGCAGCTTATTTTTGTCTTCAATAACTGATTTTATTTAAAGGTTTTCTAATCTCAGTTTGTCTCTGCCTTTACATTGGTTGGCCATTTTTTCCATCAGAAATTGAAAGCAATGTTGTCTAGGGGTGATTTTAGCATGCAGCCAGGTGAGCATGGACATGCAGTTGTTATAACTTAGGGACTGGCAGTTTCTGGTTTATTTTCTGGCTCTGCTTCATGGCTGCAGCAGGAGTTGTGTTGTGTTGGTTAAACTGTGTTATCACCACATCTCTGAGCTCCATCGAGGACGTGTAAATGAAGTCAGCATGATGCAGGCAGAGCTGGCAGATGATCTGCTTTGCAGCTCTGGGCAGCAAGAGTAGGCTTGCCCTGCAATATCACTTCATTTAAGTGGTTTCTTTACCCCTCTGCCTGAATTTGGACAGAATGAAATTCCTACTGTCTGATTTTCCATGGGCTGCTCCCCAACTTCTGCTTGCAAGTTTGGTGGGAAAAAAGCCAGCTATGGCCAAAGAACTGTTGTACATTCCAGTTAGGAAATAGTTAAATATAATTTCAATGTGTCATTTACATTTGAGCCTAACGAGATTATAACTGGAGCTGTGTGAAAATGACTTTTTGGTGCTATTTTCACATAAACTGACTATTTATTTATTTATTTTGTTCTGGGGTTATTTCACACCCCAAGGGTTTCATTTTTGTTGGTTGTTTTATTAATGTAAAAATACTCATTTTCACACCCAAATGTGTGATTATTTAAAATGCTGCTTCTATTCATTGTGCACTGACTTGCAACCTAAAGGCAAATATTCAAATGTCTGGAGCTTGATAACTCCATGGTGGTTTTGGCTGGCTTTTTAAACTCAAAAATTGCTGGGAAGAGAAATGGGCAGTAAGTAATTCAAAGTGGTATAAGGGCTGCATTCCCATGCCTGCCTCTCAGCATCCAAGGATGGGTCACAGGTTATTCCAGCACCCTCTGCAGAGTGGTGCCCTGTCTCAGCCCCATACAGACCCTCTCCCAGCATGGTAGTGCCAAAATGCTGGAGCAAGAGCCCTCACCCCTGTGGGTCTGTGTGACATCAAATAGCCTCTGACCCTGTCCTGCATGGATTAAGGATGGCAACACAGAGGCAGAATTGCAGCAGTGTTGATGCAAAAGTCTCTGGCCCTTGTTCATTCCCACCCACCCTTTCCTCTGCCTTGACTGGTGTGGGCCATGGAGAACAGGAATACAAAATGATCTTTACCATCATCTCCCTTCTCTGGGAACAGATTGGTTAAAGCACAGCTTAAAATGTTTTGTTGGTTCATTTTTTGTTGTTTTATTTTTTTTTTCTAAATTGGACTGATTTTTAAGTGTCTAAATGTGATGTAAAATCAGTGTCCAGGGCTCTGCATTTTGTAATAAGTGAATGTTTTGCTGATTTCTTGCTAGAATATCTGCAACCACGCCAATTTGCATGCCTGTATGTGTGTTAGATTGCTGGTAAAGAAATGCTGAATGCTGATAATTGTATACTGGTTTTCAAGCCTGATTTAAGTAATTTTGATTTTTAATTCATTCTGTGCTTCCTTTTTATTTCTGCACATGTGTAGTAATGTCCTGTAATGTTGTTGCCTAAAATAAGCAGTAAGAAATGAAGTTGAGATGGTTGCTGCAAAGGGAAAATGACATTTTTTCCTTTGATCCTTTTTTTTCCCAGCAAAAGAATAAGTCTCTGTATGCAGAGTGCACAAGAAATATTGCATTCACTATCTTGCTGCTAATTTATATACACAAACCAGCATGGCTGTGGGGGGCCTACAAAGCTCAGAAATGTGATATTTAGAAGTTCTGCACAAGAATATTTTTGTTCTTGAGGAGCACTGAGCAGCCAGCACTCCACACCAGGGGTGCTCAACACCTCTTGTGCTTTGGCATCCAGCTGTGTGAAATCCTCGTTGAGATCCCGCAGTCAAATTGTGTTAGAAGATGAAGAAACCTCTGCCTGTGTGTTGAGGAAAAGGAAGAAAATACAGGGATCTATACAAATAATGTTGGTTCTGTGTGATAAACCCAGGGTGTTCTTTCTGCCTTTCCTTCAGTGAAATACTTGAGGTGATGGATGGATCAGCAGTGCTGGAAATCTTAGTTTCACCATGTGTCTGTGAACACCCTAGCAAATTATTAAAAGTCTTGGTTTTCTGGTTTCTTTTGATTAGGAATCTGAGAAAAAGGGACTGATTGAGAGAATCCACATGGTCCAGGAGATCATCATAGCTGTTCAAAGCATCCTGGAAGAAATAGCATCATTTGGAGAGAGGATTAAAAAGTAAGTAATGATCTTTTCTTGCTTGGCCATGATTTGAACTGAAGCAGAACCAGGAGGATCAAGGTGGAGTAATTGTCTTACTCCAAAAATGGCTGCAAGGTGCAGCAGGATAAGCTGGCCAGTCCCACCACTGCTTCTTCTCTTACAGTCTTTTATTCCAAAAAACCTTTGCAGAGCACAGAGAAGAGGAGAAGCAGTGTTCCTTACTGATGTAGCTTTCATGTTTGCCTGAATTTCTGGCCTTGCTTGTTTGTGATGGGGAGGGGAGTCATGGATGCCACAGATACTGCTTGAAGATGTGGTCACAGAAGCATCAGGCATTTCTTTTCAGTCCCATCACAGAAAGTGGGTACGGATGGTCAGTGTTGCCTTTCCCACGCCCTCCCCATCCTGACCTGGCTGTTGGGGTCACCAGTCACTTGTGTCCCTGGCCAACACATTGATCTTCTTCTGTCTTTGGCATTCTGAGCTGTCTGCTTCCTGCTGGTGCCACGAGGAAGCCCAAAGGGGGTTTTCAGGGTCTCATGGCAGGGGGGGAGACACTGAGGGTATTCCTGACCTTACAAAGGAGGGAGGTGAAGAGCCTAAAACAAAAAATCCCACAGACAAACACACACACAAACCTTTTATAACTCAGTCTTTATTGGAGCTTAATTGATCCATATTGTTGTCTGTTTTGAACACAAAGTGATGGTTTGTGACCGAGCCTCACTTTAATGAGGAGCTGGGTTCAAGCTAAAAATACAGCAACCACATGTGCTGTGGTGCCACGCCGGACACCCCAGCTGGGGTGGAAGTGGCCCAAAGATGTATTCCAGTCTATGAACAGGGCACTGTTCTGCCCAGCTGCATGGCAGGAAGACTCAAAGCACTTAAACACTATTAATTCTTGTATTCATTTTGCTAACAATGGTCTTAAAGAACACGTTGGGTATTAATGTGGATGCCCGATGTAATTTCAGAAGGATTCTGTTGTAGCTCGGCAGTGATGTGCCATTAAAAAATTGCTATCAAAGTTTTTTTTGTAAGTGACAGACTGAATTGTGCTACAGTTTCCGTCTGTCACTCCAGTTACACAATCATAGGGAGTTTTCATAGTTTAACTCAATTGAGCTGTTTTGCTATTTTTTTTTTTTTTTTGCTTTAACTTAAGCTACATTGATTGATAATGATGGGTCCTCTCCCACCTATTTTTACTTAATATTTAATACGTCTATTGAAGCTTAAATGTAATTCTTGAAGCGTCCTATTAATTTTATCTGTCAAGGGAAGTTTGTCTTATTTTATAGCCTGATAAGTGGTCCAGATTCATTCTCTCTTCTTCCTACTCCCCATCATTGTCATATGATGAAGTTAGCAGGTAGATTGTGTGAAACAGAGATGCCCAGATCCATAAATCCACCTGTGGACTAGCAGGAATCCTTGTAGTCCAGGTATCTCAACATTTGGTGCAGGGCATAGGGTTATGTCTTACAACAGCACATGGGGACAAAGTAATTTCAAAGATGTGTTAGCAGTGGCTTCTCACCTTCAGTCCATCATTGACTTGCAGATGAGAGGTTTGAGTGAAATAAAATCCTGTTTTTCACTACAACGTGGCCAAAGTCTGAAATGCTGTAGTAACTGAGCCTTTCAAGAGTGCTCCTCTTGGGAAAAAACTGAGGTGGATTGTTGGAATGCAGAAGCTTGGGCTGCTGCTGGCTTATTACAGCTTATCCAAGCCAGCCTCCTATATTCAGTGTAGTAAAGAATTGCTGGAAATGTAAAGGTATAGGACAAAATGTATGTATATGTAGACAGATTTTTATAGAACATTATAGCCTAATGTTACACAGAAAAATTACTCAAACTGCTCTTTCACAGTTTGGCATCATAATCAATCCAATGCAAGTTATTTGGTTGACTCTGGCTACCTGCCATGCCTAGGTCGTGCACTGGACACACACCTCGTGTCACCTCCACTGTGACCCAGTGGAGCTGGCTCAGCCCTGTTTCCAGATCAGATAATCTGCTCATGCATAATGGAGAGCTGAGTGGCCAGCAGAGATGTGTAACAAGTGCCACACATAGAAGAAAAAACAAAAACAACTCACTTACATACCTAACAACTTCACTGAGCTCCCCAGGCTCCTCTTCTCTTTCCTTATCATGATATCTGCCACTCAGATATCTTCCTTAATCCATTCTAACAGTCGGAATCTACTTATCCACCTTCCAAAGGGTTTGCAATTTACAGCATATCTGACTGCACCGAGCACTGCGAAGGGGTCATTAAATTATTATTGGGTAGCAGAGCACAGACAGTGTCCAAGAAGAGAAATGTTGAGAGGGATTGTGTTTTTTCCTTACAGCACATTCAACTGGACGGTGCCTTTCCTCTCTGTCCTGGCCTGCTTGGTCCTGGCAGCAGCAACAGTTATTTTGTATTTTATACCACTGAGGTACATTGTTTTAATCTGGGGTAAGTACTCCACTGTGTCTCATTTGTATGAGATAAATACAATATATGTCTTCAGAGCAAAATCAAACAAGCTTTAAATGACCTGTTACACAGACAAACAAGTGCTGTTGCTTAGAGGTGAATAAAGATGTTATGAACTTCTTAAAATTACCATTTCTCCCCCCTGGGTTATCCGATAATTTGCTTTTCTTAGGGTTCCTTATACGTTTCCAACAGCACCACAAGAAGAGCATTAGCCTAGATAAGCTACTTTCAGTGTTATTATTCTTCTGCAGGAAAGTAATTAGCTTCCTGGTGCTGGAGCCCTCCAGCTGGGAAATGGTAGGAAGTGGACAAGATGTGTTTGCAGAGCTGGACCATGTAGATTTGGACCCTGGGAGCCTTTTGGGTCTGAGTATCCTGGCAGTCAGGACAGGCTGTGCCCAGTGGGACACACTGAGCATCTCCTTTTGTCACGGGTCAGAAAGTATTTGTATGAAGATACATAATGAACTAAAAGAGGAACTTTTAAAAAGTAAAACTTTCCTGGTGGCGTTGGGAAGAAATGTGAGGTCATCTTTCACAGAAGGAGATGGCATTCAAGGGCATAGGACTAAGGGGAATGGCTTTAAACAGCAAGAGGGCAGGTTTAGATTAGATATGAGGAAGAAATTCTTTCTTGTGAGGGTGGTGAGGCTCTGGCACAGGGTGCACAGAGAAGCTGTGGCAGCCCTATCCCTGGAAGTGTCCAAGGCTTGGTTGGACAGGGCTTGGAGCAACCTGGGATAGTGGAAGGTGTCCTGCCCATGGCAGGGAGCTGGATTGAGATGGTTTTTAAGACACCCTCCAAACCATTCTGTGATTCCAGGTCCTGAAGACTTTTTACATCTCCAAATGACCTCCTGTCTTATTTAGGTGCTAACTTTTATCTCAGCCTTGAGGTAGAAAGGTGTGGAGAACATAGTGCAGGTAAATCCTCAGTGACCTGCAGCTCAGCCCTGATGTGGCTCTGAGTTGTAGGGACATAGTGCAGGTAAATCCTCAGTGACCTGCAGAAGCTCAGCCCTGATGTGGCTCTGAGTTGTAGGGAGCCCCTGTCACCCCTGGGGCTGAGCCATCAGCCGCTGTCTTGGATGTAGAAAAGGGAGGGAATGAGAAGGTGGCATTAAAAAAAAAAGCCATTCTTGGGCAACAGCAGCAAAGAAATAAAGGATTAAATCAAACAAAAGAAAGGGCAAAAAGAAAGGGGAAAAATTGCTGGGAGTAAAAAGTTCAGTAACAAAATATTGTTGTTCTTGTGTGGAAGACATGGTGAGTACATGAAAACTATACATCCGTTCAACATCATCTGGAGTGACAGGGCCTTCAAATATGATACATGTTAAACAACTACCCTGTGGCAAGGCCTCAAAAGACCTTATGGTATTTTCTGTTTTTTAAAAATCAGGTACACAGAAAATTGTGTTGTCATTTTGCTGCAAGTATATGGCTTAAAAGCTGAATCTCAGATGTGAAGCAGGTACATTTCAGGGAGAGGAGAAGGCTGGAGCAGCCATCACGTTTGAAATCACTTTCAGGGAAACCACTATGAGATTTTGGACAGGGGCATGATGGAATTGAATGCTGTATTATGATCCTCAGAGGCAACCAACATTTGAATTTTATTGCTATTCTTTAAAATGGGTTAGCTGATTTTCTTCACCTAGAAGACCTTTAGAGAGGCAAGAGAAGACCTTATGAACTTCACAATAATATGAACATTACACTCCCATGGATCTTCTCTCCAGACTAGGGACCACCTCTGCCAACTGCAGCTTTACTAAGTTCATGGAGATGGACTGCTATTGCTGCAGTTCATAAGCCTAATTATTCACACAAAGATCAAACTAAAGTAAACCTTGTGAAAAGGTTTTACATTGCCCCACAGCATCATAATATGGGCAGTTTGGCCAGTGTGGCTCTGCAAAAAGGGGATAAGCCATGAGGGATGGGGAAGGGAAGATTGCATTTTCTGAAGAGATGGAAGGAAATTTTTTCCCAATTATTTTCAGAACCTTCCAGTTGGTCATGTAGGGTAGCAGATTTAACAGCACACTTGGTTTTCAATGTGGTATTCTCCCTGTAGTATCCCCCAGAATGAATTCTTGCCGCAATCGCTTTTCACCACATTGTTGGCAGCACATGATCCCCAAAGTAGAGAAATACTTTTGTCAATAACGTCCTCCACTTCCTCCAGGAAGCACTTGTGAGTGATTCCACGTGACAGGGAGCATGTGTGTGGCTTTAAGTCTGAGGCACTGTTTTCACACTAATTTTTACTTGTGAATTCCCTTTCCCTTTTTCACCTTGCCTGAACAAATTTAGAGGGAGGGAGTAGAAAAGGCTCGTATTGTTTTTTGCTTGCCTTTATTTTTTATTTTTTTTTTTTTATTCTAGGCATAAATAAATTTACTAAGAAGCTTAGAAATCCCTATGCCATCGACAATAATGAGCTACTAGATTTCCTCTCCAGGGTACCATCTGATGTTCAAAAGGTAAGTAATGAATGGCCACAGCCAACAGAGGCAAGGAGTGACACTGAGAGCTGTTGGGTGCTCCGTTTGGGAATACAATGCCAAAGACTTTTGAATAAGGGAGATAAGGAATCTGGGAAAATCCACAAAGGAAGGGGGAGAGTGTTAGAAGAGAAGGGAGCCAAAATCCTTTGTCAGAAGGATAAAATGATTGCGGAAAAATTATCCTGAAAAGACCTACTTAAAAATGATCTGGAAAATCACTCAGCGTGGTTACTGAGCTATGGTTTTCGTCACCTTTCTGCTCCGGTATTTGTACAGAGGGAGGAGAAAAATAGTGTCTTTGATAGAGATAACCATCCAAAAGGATTTGCTGAATTCTTCTCTTTCTCAAGATAGGGGGAGGAATGGGGGGAATTATTTCTGTGGCATTGTGCTTGAGCTCCAGGCCTCCTTTGGACAATGCCCTGCTCATCTTTTTCTTTAAAGGAAACCCTGACATGTGTTTAAAATACTCTACAGTTGATCAGATCAATCTTCTACCATTATGGAATTATAAGTTTTAATCTAACCAGAATCTATCCTCCCTCAGTTTCAGTCAAGTCTTGTCTCTTCTCCCATTTCTTTGAAACAACAACATTGTTTTCAGCAATCTCGCCTATCTTCCTGGAAATTATTTGAACAATAAATCCTTTCGAATGTCAAGATCTGTTTATTTCTCTTGGAGGAGGGAAAATAGTCTTGCTGGGTAATGAAGCCACACAATATAAAGGATTCTTTCTTTTGTTTTCACTAACTGGAATCTGTGTCCCCAGGCCCTGATCCTGATGCCCAGGATCCCTCTGACATTGTACCTTTCTCTGTGGCACTTTCCCTGTGAGGTGCTGCTCACTGGGAGTAAGGGGAACACAATCTCACCCCTAGTGACTTTATGCTGTTGGAGGCAGAAACTGAATTGCTCCCATGCAGTGTTGAGGAATCTGGTGGAAACAGAGTTGGAAAAAGCTTCTTTATCTCAAAAAGCCACCAGACTGGTTGGTGGCAGCACTAATAACTGGAAAGAAATCTTACCATGGACTGGTGGGAGGAAAAACACTAAGCAGAAGCAATCATAGAGCCATTAAACTTCAGTGTATTTTTATTTGTTGTCATTGCTCTTGTAGAGGCCACTGGATTTGCAGTGATGGTTTGCATATGCCCTTTAAGTGTTTATGTTTAAAGATAAGCTGCTTTTCTATTTATGCTTTATTTAACATTTACACTTACAACATTTCCTTGAGTGGTTTCTATCATATTGGGATCCTTTGAGCTCTCCAAGGAAAATGATCACCATTTTCTATGATAAAAGTTCCTTGGATGGGATGAACCTTGGAGTTTTCCACTAGTGCTGAAAACAGTGACAGCCACACACTTCAGGGACAAGTCATCCATGGAAGCTCCAAAGCCCTTCTGTCTGCTTTGTTTTATGTGCTATCAATGCATCAGCATTTCACTGGGGTGCTGCAGTGAGGTAGAAATGATTGCTGTCTGTACAGTACCCATTTACAACCACATGTCTTGGACAAAAGACAGAGGAGGAGTGAAAAAGATGGCATTTTCAGCCAAATTTCCCCCACGATTTCAGTGGGAATACTTCTGTCTCACACAAGAGACAATTTGGAGATTACACCATCCTTGACAGTTTACCACACGTTTTAGTCATTATATTGTATATGAATTTGTTTTGAAAGGTGGAGGTAGCTTTGTCCAGGTTCTGTTTTGGAGAATACTTTCCTTTTTTGAAATTATTAAGTATTTCAGCATCCCAGGGTCTGTGTTTGGTTTTGACGACTGTCATCTTACTGTCTATTGGGATCCACTTGAATTGAGACTCCTGAGAGAAGTTTATTAAACTAATAGGTTAATGCCAGAAAGATAAGAAAAACAACTCCCAAACCAAAACAAACCCAAAAAGATTGCTGAAATCAGGTAGAACCCCATGTATCTCATTAGAAAAATCTGCTTTTAATATTTTTGTTTCAAGAAATGATGCATGACTTCTCAAATCCTTCCTGCAATTAATCCCCCATGTTCCTGTGTTTAGAAAATGATTCATTACTTTTGAACCTTCCTTAGTTTCCCTGGGTTTGTCCTGGGGGAGCCATTAACACACGCTGCAGTGAGCTAGAATTACCTAAGTGCAAACGTCATGCCTGTTTGTTTTTACAGGTGCAGCAGGCTGAATTGAAACCATCCAGCAGCTCCAGCCCCATCAGGAAGAAGCGGAGCGCGCTCTAGGATGCGGCAGGATTTGGGAATGCAGCACCTCCCTCCCTGCACACACGTGCACACACTGCACCCCTCCCCTCCTTCTTGCTTCAGAACAACACTAGAGTCACTGCCACGGACTTTCTCTTTCTTGGAAGATGTGGTTTTTGATAAACACCTATCTTGGGTTTCTTTTCTGGGTTGTCTTTTTGGCACGGAATCCCAAAAAAGAGCAAGGTGAAACGTGAATTATTTTGTGGGATGGGGAGGAGAATGGGAGAGGATGGTGCAACTGCACCTTTTATTTTTCTTTTTTTATTCCCCGCTTTGATTGCAGAGACAAGGCTGGATGTGGCAGCACTCCCTGTGTTATGTAGGAAGAGATAATTCTGCTTAGTGTAGCAGATCAGCTGAGCTGATGTGAGGAGATGCTCTGAACCAGTTTTTAACATATCCAACAGATTTACATTAAGATATGAAAGCTATTCTTTTCTGAGTTAAATCACTGTGCCTAGAAAGGTTTAAGCTCTGAATTAACGAGTCTTTGATACCCATCTTCTGTTCAAGCAGTGTACATTTTAAAAAGTTTTTTATCATAATTAGCAGAAAGAGCTAGGAGCTCCAACAGTATCTCAATATTTCATCCAGCACTTGTGGGTTTTCCTTTTTCCTTTTTTTTTTTCTTCCTTTTTTTTTTTTTAAGCCCAGCCTGTGGTTAACTCTTTGTATACTGGAATCATCGGAGATCCATTGCTGGCAATGGATGCATGAAAACCTTATGCCATGAAAGGATTAAGAGAAAAGGCTAACTCAGTGACCTGAAAAGACTCTGTTGGCTTGCCTTTTATAATTCCATCTCATCAGATATTTTCAGCATAGCTGTTGTTTTCCTGTCTAAATCCAGAGGGGTCAACACTACAGATCCAAGAGGAAAAGAAAAACGAACACTTTATAGCCTTAAAGAAACAAGTGCTTGTGCAGAAAGAGAACATGTGCCCAAAGAAGTAGTTGTGCAATAGTGTGCAGGCTTTGGTCAACCACTGATGTCTTCTTGCAGTCTTTCCTGGTGGTTCACAAGGAGAGAACCCAAAAGTGAAGTCAAGTGGAAACAGCAGTGGAAAGACAGAAGAAAGGACCCCATTTTGTGTTTTGTGGAGAATGTGATTTTTTGCTTGCTTACCAATCTTTTAGCAATTGTGCATTTGCTTTATGTATTTCAGAAAACCAGCATTAGTCAGGTTGTTTGACTGGGGGAATTAAAACACAGACTCATGTATAAAACCTGCTTAATTTTGCTGATACTGCAGCCCTCGGTCCTTTAGGTGCTGTGGGACATTTTGGGAGGGATTTGTCACCACAAGTCATTGGCAGCACGAGAGCTGGATTTGTTGCTTATGATTCCTAGGCAGGGATTGCCCACCAGCATTCCCTGGGGTACTTGACAGTACAAAGAAATGCAGAAACCTGAGAGATAGGATTCTTTTTTGAAAAAAAAAAAAAAAAAGGCTTTGAAAATCATCTAATAAAAGGGAAAATGGTTAAAACCTTGCTTATGGATTGGTGATCTGGATGGAGTTGTGTGTGGTTCCACAGCACAATCCTGTGGGCTTGTTCCAGGAATTTGGAGGAGGAAAACTGACAGCAGACTATCGTCCACTGGGTTATTAGCCAGATTCAGTAGTTTTTCATAAGTTTATTTTTCAAAGTCCCACTGTGCCTTTGAATAAGGACAGGCACATTTTCATATACTTGATTGGCTAAAGAATGTATTTTGCTTATGCAAAGCTGTGTGTAGCTGCAAATGGAAGGATTGAGGAAAGATTATCCTGGTTTAAAAAGCCACAAAAATGCCTCTTTGTTTGCACGTGTGCTTGTGTACCCATGCATATACAGAGTTGTGTATAAAGAGTACATGTATAATGTATTTATAGGCGAGTGTGTGGGGGAAAATGGGTGAATATACAGATTTAAAAACCTTGAAAATGTTTATGAAAAATGCCAAAGATTCTAAAGCTTATCATCTCGCGTCTGTTCTTCTTCATTTTGTATCTTTCCCGGCATGTCTCTCTGGCTGAGCCAGATCTCTGCATGATTTGATTTACTTCAACTTAATGAAGCTGGTTGGAAAGAGCCTTGTAGAAATTACAAAATCTCCAGTAAATCTCCTTCTTGTACATACAATAGATGTCCACGGAACCCTTTTGTTAAACCGGTTTCTCAATCTTCTCTGTAAACAATGCCTCATTGTCTCGCTTCAAACTATCATCTGGTTTATCATACTGTAATCTTGTCATTTTGTAAGGACCAAAGTCAGGCATATTTAAGCAGGCGTGTGGGATCTGATCGCTGATTTGAGTGAAAACATTCAACTGCAGGAAAAACTGTTTATTTATTCAGAAATTCAGATTGATACTTTAGTAGTTTAGGGTTTTTTTCTTTAGGTTTTTCCACATGGAACTGATTTCTGTTCAGGAGACAGGGTGATAACTTTTTCTTTCTTTTTATTTTTTGGGGTTTTTTTTTTGTTGGTTTTTTTTTTGGTTGAGATAGATATGTTGAGTTTCAGAATAATTTGTATTAATTGTTTTGCTGGAGACATACCAAATGAAGGGATTTGGATGGTCCAGAACCTATATATGTTGTGATGAGCTCTTTGTTTTGATAAATGCTGTTTGAAATGCAATAAACATTTGAGGTTAAGCTGATGCTTTTAATTTGTCTGGATTAGGAGATATGTTTCACATTCTTTGCAAAATGCTGTGCTGTAGCATTTAGTATCTGACTCGGTAAGCAAGGACATCCCTTGGCAGTGCAGTGTAACAATTCACACTGGAGTTTGCTTGGAGTAAGTGTAAGTACATCTCCTGCTGCAGCAGGAAATGAGGTAAAGCCTCATCTCACCTGCCTACAACTCTTTAGTGGGATTTCCTAGTCTCTACTTCAAGGAAAGGAGGGTTATGTATTCTTGCTGCACAGTCCACTTATCAAACTCTATATTTGGATTTGTCATGAGATTCTTAAAGCAAGACTGTCTCTCTGTGTCCATTTCCCCATGCAAATTACCAGGTTTTACATTTTTAATCTATTTAATGTATAGCATAGAAATTAAAAACGTACATTTTTACTTCAAGGTACTTGTTTCAGGGCATTTGCAGTCTAAAGTCTCTAAGACCAGAAGCCATTCAGAAGTTCCAGTCTAACTTTGGGTCTTTTGGATTATAGAATCATGGAGATAAGGGAATGTGAAGCATGTCCACTGACTGTACAGTATATAGATAATTGGGTTTGACAAGTATGTACAAATGAAATATATACTCACATTTGCCCAAACACAAGGTGCTGCTGAAGGTTTGTTTTTTTTGAAATATTCATGAATATGACTGAGGACTTGGATCATTGTTAGTAAAAGTCAATCATTGAAACACACCTTGTGGGAAGCAAGCAAATAACTGAGTACAGCACAGCTGGAAATGCCACACACCTTTCCTTTTTCTCTGCTTGAAAGTCTCCAGTTTTAACCTTCAGCCACAGCTCTGCTTCCCCCTCAGTCACCTCCTGAGCCACCCACAAAGCAGAGGAGAGCCCAGGCTTTGTCCTGCTGCCCAGGGATCCCACTGGAGAGCCCTGCCCAGCAGACCAGCATCCCTGTGCGTGGTTCTCCCCTAGAAATTAAACTGGCTGCTGCTAATTCCCTGCCTGGGGTAGGAGTATAACAACTCCCTGAGCTAGGCTGTCCCACTACAAAACAGAGGCTTGCCATTTAATTTCCTGTGTTCTATATGGGGCTATGTTTTATTTTATATTTTTAATTTGGAGGGCCTGATTCTGCAGGTGTTACCACAAGTGGAACTGGAGTTATTTTCCCATCAGACCAGTAGGTTCACACCAGGAAGGACTTTGGCTTCTCTGATACCTTAATTGAAAAATTGACAAAATATATTCTAACTAAACCTTAACCTTTAGATTTTCCTTCCTTTAATTAAGCTGTTAGACTGTTTGGAAATGGTAACTTTGGCTTTAGAGACGATGGCATGTGTTACTAGTGAATCCTGTTCTGATTTTAATATTGTGTGTTGTTTTATCTGTAAAGCTCTGTGTCAGGGCGCTGGTGCATCTGTCCCTGTAAATCTCACAGAGGCTTGATGAGAATATCTGCTCCTCTGCATCCTGAGAGTTACCAGCTCATAAGGAAGCTGAGATACTCCAAATTATTGTTGGTTTGTTGCAGATAGAGTGTTTTAATCATTCTTAAATTTGGGTAAATTAAGCTAGGTGAAATATGATTTTGGGACAAAGTATCTGCCTGAGAGTTTATCAGAGGGGAAGACCCTCAGCAGTAACTGAGTAATTCAAGGTAAATGTGAGCAAAGGATATATTTATGATTAATGTAAATATTCACCAGCCTTTAGAAATATTGTTGGAGTGAAAAAAGAAAAAGTCTCTTGACATTATAGCATTCTCAATCTACTTTTCTCTGTGATGCTTTGACTGAAAACAACACAGCATTTCAAGAGAATTTAGAGAATCGTTTTGTTTTGCATGAAAGACCTGCTCATCTGACATAAGTCATGAAACTGAGCACGGGGAAGCAGGAGATGGCATCCAGGTCTCAGTGTTTGCAACAGCACCAGCACCTGGGCAGGCATGAGTTCAAATTCTCAGCGTGGCTTTAACCTGAGGGCTGGCGATTCTTGTTAAATTTTACGTGAATGAACGTTGCCAGTCGGTTCCTGCGTGTTGGATTGAACACCTGCAAATTCCCTCTTGGCTGAGCATGATGGAGTGCCTCATGCAGGGGAAGAAAGTAAGAGCTGGAAGACTTGCTGGTGTGAAATTTGTGCTGATGTCCTAGTGCAACCAGCCATCTAAACTCTTGAGGACTTCTTGCAGAAGGAAGGTAGGGCAGTCTCGTGGACTGGGCACATACATCTGGTTCTGGGTCTTACAGGGTCATGTTTAGATGGTCAACAGATCTTGCCTCGCACTCTTAATCGTTGTCTGCTAGGATGGCTCAGCCAGCACATTTAAAGATTGGCTTTCAGCCCAAGAAGGAAGCAGGAGGCCCTGGCCCTCATTGATTTGGGGCATAGATGGATGGGTATGGGTAGGGAGCCTGTGCTCCCCAGGGAATGCTTCCCCAGGGAACCTAGGGAGTGCTTAGCTGGGGATCTCTCCTCTCTGCTGGATTTGTTGTGATCAGGCTTTCAGCAGATGAAAGAATGAATTTTTGTGCTGTCGATCTCTGCATTTTGGTAAGTTGCTCTTATGGTGGCTTAAAATGTTAAATGCTGAGCTGTCATCTACAAACTGAAGGTGATAAAACCCTAAGGACTTGGGCCTGCCACTTCCAAATGCACAATCAACCTTGATTCTCCTTCAGCCCAAAGGATTCAAAAGCCTTCAGGACAGTGCAAAGTCTGCTCACCAGTAGTGTTACAGTGCCTTCAGAGATGCTGGTGAATACTTCAATTTCACACTCAGTAAGTAATAAGTGGATATAAGGGGGAGTGTCTTAGTGATATTACTCTTTATTTCTACCATGGGTATTTTTTTTCAATGAGATCACATGAAAAGAAGCAAACCAAATTATTCTATTTCTTGAGCAAACACTGCTACTTCTATTCCAGCTGCTGTATGTGGAACATAGGATTTGACTGGTCTTTGATCTCTCACTATCATGATACCTTGGGTTTTAGCTTTCTATTTTTTTTTTTTTTGATTTTGTGCTGTTTTTTGTGTGGGTCTGGGTTTCATATGAGTGTGGGTTTTCATATACAGGGATAGGACAATTGATTTTATGGGCCTGTATCTGTAGACAGCTGAACCACGTATTTTTCACTTGCTCAGTACTGCCACCTCCCAAAGTAAAGAATATCTCTCATCCTCATTTTCAAGAGGAGATGCACAGTGGAAAGAGCATATGTTCCTACAGACAAAAAAAGCCTGTTAGATTCAGTGCCTTGTGTGCTAAATTTTGCTTTGATCATGGCTGTCTCCTTTCTCCCTCCATCTTCTGTCTGCCCATGGTCGGCTCGTTCCAGAGTGAGTGTCTGAAACCACACAGCAGCTACAACCTGAGAAGAAGGGCTGGGAGGGGGGTGAAGTCTCCCTCCAGCTCTGGCAATAGACGACTTTACTGAAAGTCAATGCCATTCCCTTGCATTTATCACTGCCACTCTTGCTCTGCATATTTTTGGTATTCGCCATGCATTGTTAGCAGTGATTGTCATGTAATTAAATCACTGCTCATCACAAGAGCCTATTTTTATGCTGAGATAAGCATCAGAAGTCTGCTGCAGCGTCCCCCAGATCAATAAAGATGTTCCCTGTAGGATTACAAATAGTCTGGGGTTGTACAGGGCACTAGAATTAATTAGGAATGATTTCTCTTTTTCTTTTTTCTTTCAATACATTTTTAATTGTTTATCCATTTTCGATGGGCTTGTTTTTAACTCTACCGTGATGGCCCAGATGCTTCTGTTCAGACCTTTGGAGTAGGATATGATACCAATTTGGGCAATACCATTTGATGTAAGCATTCACAATTATCATCATCCTTCCATAGCCATGTGTGACTGTTACTTCAAAATATGTTTTTGAATGAGGTGTTTGCATCTCAGGCTTTGCACTTGAGATTACTGTTAAATGGCCTTATTAAATGATAGAACTTTGAGATCCAAACACAATGAGTAACCTTCAAGTGCCACCCTGAAGATTTTGGTATTTTGTTCAGAAGGCCAGAGGGCAGGTGGAGAAACTCCAGCCATTTCCTGGAGGAGCATTTGCCCATGGTCACAGAGCAAGGATGTGGCAGAAAAAGCAGCCTGGATTATTTTGATTTAGGCTTTCCTGGTCTCAGCTGTACACTTTGCTTTGCATTGCTTTTACATTTTGTCCAGCTTGTGGGGCAAACTGGTTGTACCACCCTCCTGTGATCCATAGGAGCTGTGTTGAGTGTTGTAAAACACTGTGTGGTGAGACAGAAGCTTCTGGAGAATTTCTCTAAGCAGAGTGGGAATGTCCATGAATGGATGAGGCATAGGGAAAGTGAAAGTCTTCTTTTCTCCTCCTCTTAAGTCAAACAGCTGAGTGGCTTGTCCTTCTGATCCAGCATCATCAGAAATGGAAACAACTTCTTCTGCTGTGTTTGTGAGAGTGTGTTTGCCCTCTCTAAAGCACAGGGAAAGAGTAGATTCCTTTCAGGGAATAGAAGCAGTGTCAGGATTCCCGTAGGTAAATACAACCACTTCTCTGCATGGAAAAACAATGAACAGTTGAGGTTTTGCACATGCAATGCTGTACTAAAGTGGTGTTCTTCGTCACCTGCACCTGAAGTGCACTGAAATCAAATGCCTGTGAAGCTCAAAGGTTTTGGATCAGTCTTCAAAACTCTGTGAAAGGGATAAACAGTGGCCAGATTTGCTGCTGATAAACTAGGTGCCCCTAATGCTGAGAGGATGGTGATGCCCTGAAAGAGGATTCCTCAGAGTAACACAGTTTTCCATGGAAATGATTCTGCTAGTGTTAGGATTAGGAGATCCAATGCCCAAATCTGCTAGAGGAGAGAGGAAATACTTTAATTTAGACCCATTAAGACCCAAACTGTGTGAGTTTACTGCATCACAAACCAGCAGAAAGTGCTTCTGCCCGGAGCATGATGTGATGCAGCTCCTGTCAGGCAGCCAAAACCCATCTGCACAGGGTTGGCATGGGGCAGCACTGAAGATCTTGCAGCTTCTGAGCATCTCTAGGTTAAAAGCTTGCTGAGAACACTCCGAATGAACCTCTTTTCATGGAATCAGTCAGGAGAAGGCTCCTGCACAGGTCGCATTCTGCAGCAGTGGCTTGTTCTGTCCTCCCTTGCATCATTGAGCACTAATGGTTGAAAGGGCACCATTGTTCTGCTTGTGCCAGCAGAGCCTGGATGATTCCAGCACTTGTTCCTGGCTTACCCCATGCAACAGAAAATTCAGTCTTACCCCTTTTCCACTTGCCAGCTCCCTCTTTCCCCAGAGGGAAGGGGTTCTGGGGGATTTTGTCCCCTGAAGCTCTGCAGGGCTCAGAGGTGCAAGGTGTGAACGTGCTCAGAAAGTGAGGGGTCTGTGGAGTGGAATTTTGGCAATTTTTCAATTGCATATGCAGAGTGTTAGGCTTCTTTGCAGGGAATCTCTTTCCAAAATTATTTTCTGTTTTCTCACATGTTCAGTCGTTTCCATCATCACAGTGTGACTTGGATTAAGATAATTCAAAACAGGACATTCCTGTAAAAGCCTCAGAAATTTTTATGAGAAATAATTCTTCCTATTGCCAGATTGTAAGGTGAGTTTGTCCATTTTTTACTCTTGTAATTAGAGATCAGGTGTATGAGATAAATTTAACATTGTCGTACATTTTGGTTGACTGCAGATTTTTGGGGAATGGTTGGCATCCATGCTACACCAAAATGCTTGATGTCATGGAAAACTAGATGACTTAACCAGAGGGGGAAGTATACTGAGATTTTCAGTGGACATTTGCCTTAAATTCTGTGAGCACCATCCCAGTCCTGCTGAAGTCAATGCTGTTTCTCTGAAATTAGCCCTGGACACCCTTGCTGAGTGGTGACCTCTGTGGCAGTTGCACAGTTGCCTCACAGATAATTTGCAAATTGCCCATGAACTGTGTCTGGTATGGTGCTAATTTACTGGCAAGGCCTGGGTACACGGATCCAACACTCTGCTCCAGGGGTGCTTCAGCCATGCCCAGCAGCCAGTGTGTAGGTTTGATTTCTATGCAGCATGTCAGGGATATCTGATGGATGGGTTCACCCTCCCTTTCACATGTGTTTAGAGATCTCCAGCCAGGCCAGAATTTGCCAGATGACCACAGTGGGGAAGGCATCAGAAATATTTCCGTAAATATAACCCCTCCACACCCCAAAAAATTTATCTAGTTTGTGCATGGATGTTACAAAACCCTTGTTCAGGGCTACAGGAAGTGGCTGGACATTATCTGTCCTGTGTTCCGGCTGGGTTTATTTTGGGGTGGTCAGAAAGGAAATCCTAGTGGAGAGGCGGGTGGAACATTTTTGTTGAACTGATGTGAAAAAGAAAAATACCTGGCTATTTGAAAGGGTTTGAACTCTTAGCATACGGTTCTGGGAGATGGATGAATGGTCAGAGGGAGGTGACGGGCGGGTCAGAGGTCCTGTGGCATAACTCATCACTGTGAGAAATCCCTGTCTCCCAGTGAAAGTCTAAGGACTGGCTGGCAGCAGCGTGATCTGTGGCAGCCAATTCATCAGAAGGATTTCCCGTCTGAATATGCAGATGCGTGCACAATTATTTTACCTATCTTCACAAACAGAGCCCGTGTCCCTGCACGCTTAAATAAATCTTGGCACTGTCCTTTCCAGGAGGCATTTTGGGTTCAGCCTGGTTGCCTGCATCCTGCAGAGTTTTGTTCAGCAGAGTCCTTGCACACAGCCCATCTCCTCTTCCCTTTCCGCTTCCCCTTCCTCCTCCTCCCATCCCACTGCAATCGCTGCTGCCCAGACCCATCCTTCACTTGCACAAAACTGATTTCTGTTTATGGAGCAGCTGGCAGCAGCAACGCTTGAGCACTGAGCGATGACTAAGAAACAAGCCCACTTTTCCCTTAGCTGTCAGGAGCTTTTAGAAATAACACCCTCCTCTGAGGAAGTCAGAATAGCAACAGGAAAATAAGTAAAACCTATTATAAAACAGTTGTCCAAGAACTTAGGCACGGCGCGGGGTAGAGATCAATATGCTGTGAAGGTTAAATCTATTTTCACACTGTGTTCTATTTCACAGTTTAATGGTGTTTTAATGTGTCTGTCACTGAGCCCCCTTCATGTTATGCAGGTAGAGCCTTTACAAAGGAGAAATAACGTTGGCTTTACAAGCTTCACAGTAACATCTTATTTACCAGCTGAGATCTGACGCTTTCCTCCCTGGAGGTACACCAGGACTATTTTATTTTATTTTATTTTATTTTATTTTATTTTATTTTATTTTATTTTATTTTATTTTATTTTTGTTTTAATTAGTGAGGTTTTAAAATTTTATTTACTCTTTTTTTTTTTAAATTTTTTAGAAGCCATAACATAGTGTTGCATTTGCAATAATTTTAGATGGCTTTTGGGGAATGCCTGTAGGGTTGGGAGCAGCAGGAGCATGTGTGTGCATGTGTAGAAGGGACAGAAATATCTACTGCTGTTTATACAAGCTAAATACATGGAGGATATGCAGAATTCCCAGGCTTGAGTTTGCATCCAATTCACAGTAGTATATTTGAGTGCTTTAGCTTGAACTCGGCTGATGCTGGGATGTTGGATCAGGTTTGGTAACAGCATGGAGGACAAAGTAAAGGTTCTGAGAAAGGATAGGGGGAGAAGGAGGGCTGATTTCAGTGGAGAGGATGGAAGGAGAGAGCAAGGGAGCAAAGGCAAAGAAGGCAATGAGGTATAAAATCCCGGGTATGTGCAGTGCTAAAGCACACAGTCCTGTCCTCTGTGTTTGGGGTGAAGAAATTTATATTTCTAAGGCTCAACTCACACTCTTTGTTTAGAAGAGGAAGAAGGGGAAAAACCACTGTTCTGCTTTAATTATCTCTCTTGAACTTCAGCTAGGGAAGGGAGAGGTTGGGATACCCTGGTCCGAGGGCACTGCTGGTTCTGTGCTCCCACTGGGGAATGGGGCAGGCGGATGCTCAGGTGTGCTGACCTGCTCAGTGGGGCTGCTTTGACAATCCTCCCCCTGCCTGTGGCTGAGCCAGCAGCTGGACACAGCCCCTGGCCATTTACACCCCCTGCAGTCTGTCAGGGCTGCACACACCTGGATTTGCTCCCACTGACAGAGCCACGTGAGCCACAGCCGAGCAGTTCCTCTGGTTTTGCCATGAGTGAATCTGAGCGTCTGTGTTTTCCACAGGGATTTGCTCCAGACATCCTTGTATTGTGACTGAGGTGTGGAGTTGGGGGAGGACAACCTGCTGATGCCAGTGGCTTCTCCTGTGTGATCTCTCCACAGTCTTTGCCCTCAGCAGCTCCCTTGCATCCCTGGGAGAGCATTCTCCTTTGCCTCTGTTGCCTTTCCACCTCTCTCATCTTCTGCTCCCTCAGTTGCTCTTTACCCTCCTCTTCCTTTGTCTCACAGCCAAATGACTTAACTCTGCACAGCCTCCTGGGAGGGGTAGGCTGTGAGAAGGGAAGGCAGCAGAGGAGGAGATATGATATTAAATCTTCTTAGGAGGAACTTATTAAAAACCTCACACTTCCCCTCAACTGGTTGCTTTGCCAGAGTAAAAACATTTGCTCTGCCCAGGTCTACCAAGGGCAGATAATTGTTGGAGCATGGGTTTTTAGACTTGCAGAGCATTGACTTGGCTTAACCTGTGTACCCCACCACAGCAGAAATGTCTGCATTGTGTGTTTTGGCTTTGGTGTGCTGCCTGCTCTGAGTTCATCTCTTTCCCCCCTTCCGCTTTCCATTGTTGGAACAACAATCTTCTGCTGGATGCAGAGCTCAGCCATCCCTGTATTGTGGGGCCAAAACAAACTCTCTGCTAGCATGTTTTCCATCCTCCACAAGTTAAAATACCAGTGCTGAGAGCAGCTGCCCTCCCAGGTGGGGAGCCTGTTGTCTGAAAATCCAACGACTGACTTCATGGGGCAAAGCTTTCTCTCAAGCAATGCTGCTGAGAAATGAATTTATATCCTTTGGAGGGCTCCAGTGGTTCCCTCCCCATCCACCACAGCCACCAAAGTGCAGCCTGGTGAACTGAAACATCAACAATGCTCTGTGCTGCAAACTACAGTGCTGAGCACTTGCTTTATCTGTGCTTTCCAAATGCATGGAAACCTCTGAGAAGGTCAGGGCTGGGGACAGAAAACTTTAGGGAGACACACTCCCATAGGGCTGCCAAAAATTAGATTCAATCAATTTTTCTGCTCCAGTTTTTCAAGTCCAGCATAGTTAAGGATGATTGCCACCCAACACCCCTTGCTCAACATCCCTAACACATTCACATCTGGCCTTGTGTGAAATGGTGAGAAAATAATGTTTTCTACTTGGCAACATAATCTGTTGTTTGAATCTTGTGTCTTTGGGTTTTGGTTTGTTTTGGTTTTTTGCACTGTCCTTTACTCTTTAAGGGTTATTTCACCTTCTCCAACCACTAGATCAAGTCCATTAATATCTGAATTACAGCCTTGAATGTACACTTTGAAAATTTGTCCAACTGTGGTCACCCTTCTGAAAAAAGAGTTGGATACCTGTTGTGGTTCTAATATTTAGGGACCTAATTTATGTAAGTATGCTACTTTAATGACAGAGTTTTAGATTAAACTGGAAATTTGAGAAAGCTGCCTGATCAAGTGGCTTTGACATTTAATGTTCATTTTTAGAAATAAAACTTTGATGCCTTGGGCAGTCCATGGCCAGGTGCCTTATATCAGGTGTTGGGGTTTTGGAAGAGTGACAAAAGCCACACTGAAGCAGAAATCCTTCATTACTGTAAGCTTTTTTTCCTGCTTCACAGAGGAGACAAGGGAAAGAATGCTGGGTTTTTTGTCTTGCTGAAAATAAACTTTTACAGAGGTCATTAATGCAATAATATAATTTGTTTGAAACCTCAGATTTGCTGTGGGTTTCCTTGTGAAATATTAAAACACTGAAATCAGAGATTAGAAGTAAATATAAGGTTAGAGATAGGAAGATATCCAAAGTAATCTGAATTTTAAGGAAATTATTAACACACAGGGATATGATAGTTTAGTGTTGGCTAATTCTTATTTATAGAAGCTAATGGAGCATTTTCTAGCATGATAGAGTTAATGTTTCTGGTGGCTGAGAGAAGAGTTTTGCATTTCCTTCTGGGAGAAATTCAACATTCCCTTGAATTTAGAGAGTTTCTCCATAGGCTGGTGTTGTCTGCCTGCCTGAGTTGTGTACTTGGATGCTTGCTGGAGCTTATTTGCAGGGTTGTGTTGGGAGCAGGGGATGGTGGCAGAGGAGATTTCAGAGATCTGCATAGCTCCTGGAAAAGAAGTGGGTCTGGATGCTCCCAGATAGGGGGAAAAGAGAATTACTGAGCACCAGCCAGGGCAGAGCTCATGGTCCTGTCCAAAGAGAGAACTGTGGAGGTTTGCTGGCACAGTCCATAGAAGTTAATAGTTTTTAGAGTATAATTTAGATTTTTCCTTTATATATTCTCTTGATCAAGCTTGGAAAGTATTTTTCAGAACTTTGTCAAATGAACATTTGAAAATGCTAAATGATGTACCATGGAGACCTTGTCCTGATGAATTTTTGTGAGCTACCTGAAATGTCATGGTCCTGGACTCTGAGGTAAAGTTCTTCAGCTGTTCATAGCCAGTTCCACTTGCATTTCATGTAATATCCACCTGTGGAGATTATCTACTTGTGGAGATTTTTGGCTTCTTGAGTACATTTTTGAAGTCATGTTTCTGCCACTGATGTTAACTAGTGGCTGCTCATATTTTCCTAGTGTCTAAAATTTTCTCACTTCACATAAAATTCTCTCCCTGTAAAATTGACCCTATAAAACACCCAAGATGCATCAGCACTACTGAGGCAATTTAAGTGAATCGAAATACCTAAAAAGCGTTGTTTAAAACCCTCACCTAGACCCGATACTTCGTGAAATTTAGTGGAGTATATACATTGGAGATACTTATAAAGATAAAATCAGTTCATAACCTGATAATAAGTAGTGTGATACAAATTTATACATTTCTCTGAAATGCTGAGGCCTTCTTGCCATTTCTAAATTGGAAAGTCACAAACTTAGTTATATGTTTTATTTACATCCCCAGCTATGTTTTATTGCAAGACTTTGGAAAATATTTTGTAACAGTGCAATAGTTCTGACAGTAAGTCAATGTAAGATATCACAGAAAAAAATTCTTAACAATTATCCTTCCCACCCAAACCTTTTCTTAGAAGCAGTATTAGAAAAGTTTAATGGCATTTTACTCCCACCATAGGCAAAAAGAGTTTTTTCATTGACTTGAAGGGAAGAAATGTTTAACCCCTTACTTTTTGCATTAGCAGAGAGGACTAGTTGAGTCATTGGTGAATTTTGGATTGACTCAGAGTTATAATAAACAAGACCAGTTCCATTTAACCTGAATTGAGCAGCTCCACAGCTGAGGTTCTCTTTCTCTGCTTGCACCCCCCTCTAAAAATATCTTCCCAGATGCCATCGTGATGCAGTGAAAAAACAGAATCCAGTGATTATAAGGAAGTTGCTGCTGTGCTGCAGGTGATGCAGAGTGTGAAACGTGATATCCTGGCCCTGACACGGCTCCCACGGAGCTGTCAGAAAGGTCAGGATTTCAGTGACGCGTCTGTGCATTTCCAGTGCTCGCTGCACTGCCTTCTCCTGCTCTGTTCTTTCCTTTCCAAGCTCTGGAGCGAGCACATCCTCTCAACAGACCTCCCTGGACTAACAAATGTAGGTAATAAATAAGTGGGGAGAGTTTCAAAGTCAGAAATTTCCGTCAAAGCCTTGTGAAAGGGGATGTGTTTTCGAGCATGAAGGCCATTCTGGATCCTTGAGCTTTCTCTCACAGTTCTCTTTTCCATGCTGAAAGTCTTGTACCTTTTATTTTTTTAGAAGATTTGCTAATTCTCTTCTCACCCTCTGTCCACCTGCCAATTCTTCTCACAGTTGTTGCATTAAATGACACATTTACAAGGTGTGATTGGCTAGGTTCTAGTCTGAAATTCAGGCCATTACATTTAAAACTCTGATTCGTGACTGCAAAATTATATCAACTCAAGTGAAAATTAGATAAACTCAGGATACCAGTTCTCACCTGAATTTCAGCTTTACTTGAGAGCATCAAATCATTGTCTGCACCTCTGCTCTGGGAACTCAGTGTGGGCTGTAATATCTGTCTGAAGAGTTGGAGATGCAGCAGGGTTAACTCCTCCTGAAATGGATCTGACCAGATTGCCCAGGTCACACAAGACAGCTGTGACATGTCTAGGGATCAAGTTGTGGCCTTCTCTAACCATGATAGGATCCTTTTGAGCAGATTGCTGGGGTTTTTTTTTGCCACTCGCAAACCCATACAACATCACCAGCGGAGATGAGGATTTCTGTATAATTGTGAGTCCGTGAGAATGGGCTTGATCTTCACACCAGATTTTTTTGGATGTGCATCCATATTTCCTTTAAGGTTCACATGTTTAATGGTTTATTTGAAACCTGTTGCATACTTTTTATCTTTGTCTTTAGTGAAATATTTACATTTCTTCAGTGAACACTGAACAAAGTCACAAAGATTAATAAACACTTAAAAAAAAGCAAAAATACCCCCCATATCCACATCAAAAGCCAGTCATTTCAAGCAACCTTTTTCTTTTTTTAAGGCATATATTTCTTCAGCCTCTTTTTTAGTGCTATTTTTCCAGATTTGGTCTTCAGGTTAATCTGGACTTCACTTCTTTGTGGACCCATCTTGCAGCTCTGCCACCTGATGCCTGCTGGTGAGTGTCCTGTATAATGAAGTGTGTGTGATGACATGAAACATCTTATTTTCATGCCTTACTTCGTCCATTGTTGCTTACTTCTGAACTTGGTAATGATTGCAAAGCAGCAGCTGGGAAAACAGTCACACCTTGAGTAATACATGGAGGATTTTAGGCATTGCTATAATCAAAAGAAGCAATAGGTCAATCTCAAAGAAATCACGTGCAAAACATCAAATGGCCAGAAGGATTTTAAATGGCCATTTATTCCAGGAACTGGTAGCTTTTGTGTAATCATACTTAGATGAATCATCAAGTTCAGAGGGAGAAGTCCCACTCTTAGCAGGAGTGTTAGTAAGCACGTGAGCCAAGGGATGTGAGGAAAGGTAATACCTTTTCTTTGGCACATTAGTCTCAGTTGTGGGCAAGGAGACAAGCTTTCAGGTATTGAAGCCTGTTGTCAGGTCTGAGACACCACACTGGTTTTCTGGTTGCAGCTCTCAAGTTCAGGATTGATCACGTCTGATTCTACCTCAACACATACAACCACTACAAGGAGCTGCAGATCTCTTTTTGTGGGAGTTTCTACCGGAAACACAGTTCTTCAATTAAATTCTTTAAGAATGAAGAATTATTCACAGCTGCTGGATTACGAACAGGACACAGCCTAAAAATGAATCTAACTTTGACTTTCAGTCTGTTTCTTAGCAAACTGGTCATGTGTTTTCCCAGCAGGATTGCTGGAGTGAAAGTGTCCACTGTGCTCTGGTCCAGTGTAATCTGCATTGCTAATTAAGGCTATTTGCAAGTCCAGTTATCTGACAAGTGCAAATTACAAATAATAAAGCAATGAGAAAGTAGCAATCTGCAAGGAAACCTTTGTTTTAAATTTCCTTCTTTTATCTTCTCATATAAATGTCAAGTGCACAAAGGATGCCTTGGCAATGGCACTCACTTCTGCAGAGGATTGGGGCACTTTTGGTTGTTCTGATCTGCTTTCCATCTCTAGTGAGTTCCCCATTTGGGCATGAGGTGTTTGATAGAAATGGCTCTGTGTGCTTGTAGATCCTGCTGGTTTGGGGTAGTTCAGCACCTTGCAGGGCTGGGTCTGCAGCTGCAGTTTGGCTTTCATTCACCTTAATGATCCTTCCCTTTTGGAGCTCTCCATGGTTGGTTCCAGGGCTAGGCAGAAGAATCACCATGTTCAAAACCAGAGCTTCCTAAATTATTCAGTTTTCAGGTTTCCAGGCTTTGCTCTCTAACCTCTCTTGGGAAGAGAAGTGGATTTTGAAACTCCTAAAACAGTTTGTACTTCCAGGCTATTTTTTTTTCCACCAGACTTTTTTTTTCTCATAATTTCACACATTTTTACAAACATCTCTGCTTTCACCTGAAGTCTCACATAGAATCTGAGCTTATTTCACCTGTCTTGGTACCTCATCACTGGCTTTGGCTCTGATGTTTGCTGCCCATGTAGCACACTCTTGAAGCCCCAGGCTGGCTGAGAGACATCCAGTCTGCCCCACAGCTTAGGC
Source organism: Hypocryptadius cinnamomeus (assembly GCA_013400635.1). Classification (NCBI taxonomy): domain Eukaryota; kingdom Metazoa; phylum Chordata; class Aves; order Passeriformes; family Zosteropidae; genus Hypocryptadius; species Hypocryptadius cinnamomeus. The sequence goes on from VYZP01075979.1 coordinate 38,738, forward strand.
TGGGTACCTCTGATTTGGGAACTGTCCTGAGACAGGAGAAAATTAAGTGGAAACCAAATCTCCAAAGATGTGAATTGTCAAGGGAAAGGTGCATTATCTAACATGATGTATACATGTGTTGAGAAGTTGCAACAGGTTTGTCTAAATCATGAATTGCTTTTAAAAAGGAAGAGAATTTCAAGCTCTGGGTTTTTTTAGGCTCCTTCTCACTGCTAAACCTTTAGCAGTCCCTTCTTTCTATTATTCATGATTTCTCCGCTGTTCTCATAAGAGGTTCATGATGATTTTTGATTTTAGAAGACAGCGCTATAAAAAGCAATTAAAAAAGTCAAAATATCAATAGACTTGTGATATATAACCACAAGACTTGGCAATACTTCATTTTCCTTCAAATTTAGTGTCTTCTTCTCATGCACAGGTTTTCTCAGATTTCTTTTGTCAGGAAGCAAGTCTGGAGCTTTGATTTTGCTGGGCACAGAATAGAAAGAAGAAGAGAGGAACAGTGGACCTCTGCTATGATGGGGAAACCTAATTTTTGTCTCAGTCCTTTGACTGAGTAAATGTTGGCTGGATGGAGGAGCTTGCTCTTGTGGAGGAAAGCTGGAATTAGGATGTTTAACCTGAGAGCTCTTTTCTGTGAAGAGACAAGAAACAAAACTGGAGGGAAACATTCAGAAAAGAGGTAAATAACCTGTGAAGTGTTTAGTCTTTGTCCTGTTTGGGCTGTTTTGTCTGTTCATTGTTGTATTAGTCTGTCCATCTTTTGTTTTTGTTGCACCCAAAGTGTACCCAACACAGCACCATTTGTCCCTTTCATGATTCCCTCTACCCTTCGGCACTACAATTTGCAGAACATCTTGGTGAACAGGGTGAGAGATGGATCCATTTTAGTAATTTCTCACCTTATGCCTCTTTCCATGGTCTAAAATTCAGCAGGATCTCATCTCTGGTATGATTCATAGCCAGGAAGACAAGAACACAGCTGGAGGCTGCAATATGCAACAGGTATGAAAAGGAAGGGAAATATTTTATGCTACTGTTATCACCAAAAATAGATCTGTAAGACCAATGATGGAAACCATCAAGATTAAATACAAGTAAGGGAGAGCACAGATGAATTTTACTCTTTTATTAGCTTGCAGAGAAATAAATGTTAGGGACAGATAATCCCAACCTGTGACATGCAGCTTTTTTTTTTCCTTCACAATATAATATTAAAACAACAGCAGGTAAAAGGAGAATTTCCTTCTTCTTCCAGTCACTGCAGAAGCCCAAACCAAGACAAACCACGTGTGACCCTTGGTAGGTCAGACCTGAGCAAGTCTCAGCCACTCTGTGAGGACAGGGAGAGCCCAGCTCCCCTGCCCATCACAGGCAGCAGCTCTGGGTGCGTGGGGGTGAAGAGTTCTGAGATCCTCTGACTGGGAAAGGTCAGGAGAGCATTGCTGTCTCTTCCAGGAGCTCCGACACCAAGGGGAAAAATAAATCACACAAAGCTTAAATAGGAAACCGCAGCTGCTGTCAGATTAAATCTGTTACAAGTGCATTCCACTGCCTTGCTGAACAGTGTTTTATTTCACACCTCAAAATGTGAGGCCCTGTGCCATGGACTTGCTCCTTTTTCCCTATTCCCCCTAGATGACTTAACAAGCTGAAAGTGCAGCTGGAAATTAATGCTTCCTGTCTTTTTAAATAATGTGACATTGAAATCTTGGTATTTAATGCGTTGGCATTTAGCATGCCACAATATTTCAGTTACTTTGCAGTGGTTGGGGTGCAGAAGTGTTATTACAGCTGTTCTGAAATTCTGACAAAGAGGTGCATTTCTCTCTTTTTTTTTTGTTTCTTTTTTTCCTCTACTCTGTCCCACCATAATTGCTTTTTGCTGCATCTCTGAACCGTAACCATGGCGATCTGCCACATTCATCAGAGGACCCTCTTGTTGTTTTGCTTGTGTGAATGTAAGAAGGAGAAAAAAATATAAAAAATAGAAAAAAGAAAGAGAAGGCATACAATATTTGCAGAACTTTCCCCAAAAAAGCACAGATTTTTCTTTTTTTAATCCCCCCCCTTTTTTTTTTCCTAAAGACAGAAGCTGCATTGGAGATGTGTCCTGGCCAAAACACCAAGGTCTTGTTCATAGCCTAAAAAAAGTGAGAGGAGGAGTCTGGGTCTGGAGGTGTCACTCTGTGGAGAACAAGCTTCGATAACTGGAGCTTTCAAGCCATTCCCCCCTGAAAGGAGGAATTGTTATGTGCAGAAAGGTCAGGAAAGGTAGACCCTATTCCATTTCTGTCTGATGACAAGCTGGTCCTTGTTTGGAGAACAAGTTCATGCAGAACATTGTTACCATAAACTCATGCCATTTCTGACTGGGGTAGGAGAAACTGCTTGGATTTGGACAGGAGCTGCCCTTTCCTGGGTTTGCTGGGTACATGGTCTGCTCCTTATGCCATGGGGTGGTGAGGAAGGAGAGATGTTGAAACCACTGGCTGTGATGAGGCAGGCAAGGGGTGAAGGGGAAAGGAAATGTTCTTGCTCTGACATGTTTTTCTACATCTGACACCTCGGTATACTTCTCTTTGACTGCTTCAAGGATCTTTGGAAATCAGCCTGGAGACTTTCATGTAGAGGGACTTGGGCAGTTAATCTTTCCTCACATTCTGGAGCTACTTTGAAGGGATAGGAAAGTTGTCTGTTATCCAAAGTGTCCTTTGACAAGCTTTGCCCACCCAGTCCATCACTTTTGGTGGACTCTTCAAGACATGAAGAAAAGAAAAGCTAGCAGTGGTTGTCAGAGGGTCTTCGTGGGATCCTGTACTGTGTAGCATGGGATATGGCATAACTTTCAGTGTCCAGCCTGTCACATGAGATGGCTGGGGATGAGGGTTTGGTGTCCTGCAAATCCTGGCTGGCTTAGCTGTAGAAGAGATTTTTTCCCCTGTAGTGGTAACTCTCATTTCCATGGAGCAGAAACAACTACCTGACATTATTTTGCTATCCTTCAACATGACAGCCTGGAGCAGAGTGATGAAGCAGTTGTGCTCTGAATCCTATGGCAGCACTCACAGGGTGATTTTGAGAGATTTCCTAAATGTCCTTGCTGTGGCAGTCATGTGCAGCAATACCCAATTGTCTTGTAAGCCGGTAGCTCTTGACACAAAGCTTCATCTGAATGAATAATTGCATGTCCCAAGGCTGTAAGTTGTTGTAATCAGGGACTGGGCTTTGTTTTGGCTTTACATCATTTGGCACAGGGGCTCTGGTGTCTGGGACTTCAGAGCAGCAACAGGCGGGTGCAATTCACCCCCAAGCCCAGTTTGAAACTCCTTCAGTCTTGTGTTTGTGCCCTGCCATGGCTGGTAGTGCTCACCAGCAGTGACTGTGGAACTGTGGCAATTAGGGGAGCTTTTCTGCTCCTCCTTTTCTCTCCCTCAGCCAGCTGCACCTTCTCTAACTTCCTCATATAGTGGAAGTTCCACTCACTTCCTCACCACTTCAGCAGTGGTTCTGGTGGGTCAAAACCTCTGTGTGTGCTGCCAGTGCCCCAGTTCCCAGACTGGGATCTCAGCAAACACCCAGCCCATGTCTGAGGTTTCTGCCAGCTCACTGACCCATGCTGGCACTGGCCAAAGCAGGGCACACGTCCCTCCTGCTATCAGCACAGAAAGCCTGGAGGAGGCAGGAAGGTTCCTCAGGCAGAGCTGCTCATTGACGTGCCTCAGCGTGGGCATTTGCTGGCAGGGCAGAGCCACCAGAGCATTGCTCAGTGACCTGAGAGGTATTTGGTTAGAAAATGTCTGGTTCTGTTCTCGTCTGGGAGCCATTTGATCCGTCCCCAAAGATGCAGCACAGTAAAGGCCCTGGGGCCCTCCCATGGGTGACAATGGATATGTTGGGGTCTGCAGAGCAAACCGGGCTGTCTACAAGTCAAAAAGTCTTAGAGACCCATTTGTAGGTGGGATTGTCAATATAAAACAACAAAGCGAAAAGCACTCCAGGCTAAATGTTATCAGAGATTATTTTTAACTTTATTTTTACTGTTTCTGATGTGTTCTTCAATCTGTCTTGTTGATGTTTATTTTTCCATTTGCAGTAAGGGTCATATGTCATGCCTCCCTTGCATCAGGTGCCACATAACCATGTACTGTCCTTCCCACAAACAGTTCACAAAGTCTTTCTCTGGGGATGAGCCCTTACTGGTTCTACAGTCACTGACTTGTACATGCCCTGTGTCAGGAGTTTCTTTAGAGGTTGTAGGATTTCTTATTTCTCTCATGAACCTCTTAATTGGAGGTAAAAAGGACATAAAAAAGACATAAAAAGTGAAATAATATTTTAAAATATTTCCCATAATCAAAATTCACAATCAAAATTAATAATAATTATAAATACATCAAAATCCAGTATATTTATATTTGGATATTTAATACAGGGAAGCTTATTTGCCCTGGAGTTGTTTTCTTGCTTTCTGCCCTTTTTTTTTCCACACGCTTCCTCCACATTCCCTAAAAACCTGGGACCTAAACAGTAAACTCAAAATAGGTTTTCATTTATCAACCATAATGTAGAACTTTCAAAATGCTGAAAATTCCCCACTGAATTCTGAAGAAGTGTTTATCTGTGGAAGAATGCTCTGTATGTTGTTTGTAGGGGGCAATCAGAGGACAAAGATAGGACCTTTTTTATGAGTAGGACCTGCACTAAATCCTGTTCCACAATGTTCAGTTAAGGATTCTTTGAGTACATGTCTGTAGATGTAGAAACCTACAAGTGAAAATAGATATAAAGTTACTTACTAAATGACTTGAAAAGAGGTAAATTAAGTGATAAGCAAAAAAAAGTGAAACAGCAACTTTTTACTGAACAACTGTCTTAACTTTTTTTTACAAGGAAAATAGGACAATGAAGGAACTATGTAAGGTCCCACTGGACCATGTGAGGTCCATCCTGGGAAAATGCAGGAGCTCTGGGAGTACAGCATCTCATCTCAAGGAAAAATGGCCACAGGATGAGGTGGGCTTTGGAGATAGTTGTGGATGTGATACAAGCCTGAGGTGCCAATTTAAATTTAACTTTTTTTCCCCTAGAAGTGAGCAATGCCTAGAGTTTTTAGCCTCCTGCAGATGAAAAACAATAAAGAGATTCTACAGGGATGTGTCTTGCTGGGACTAGAAAGGTGCTGTTTCCATATTGCTGATCTCTGAGGGAATTGTTCCAGTGTAAGGTAGGTTCTGAGACACAAATGACTTTCATTTTTTTCAGCTCTATTTTGGTTGTTATGGCTGAACACAAAATAGGGCTCAGCAGGGCCATTTGGTGGAGCTGCCATAGGCTTGAGCTTTCCACACAGGAGCACTGCAGCGGTCTGTGTGATGAGCACCACAAACTGTAATGCCAGGTACAGCAAATGGAACTCAGAGCTGAAAATTAAATATTTTTAATTAAAATCCACATCTGCAAGCCGCTCGCTGAGAGGCAGGGTTTGGCTGCTGAGCTCTGCTGCCACGCTGGGATCACCAGTACCAGAGATGGTAATTCCAGAGAGGCAACCAGCAGATCTCACTGGTTAATATTTAAAAAGGTTCTGGTGCCCGATGGAAAATGTTTTGTGAAATTCCCTATCAGGAGAGATTGTATCTGCTGGTGAGTAGTGTCATAGGTGGAGGAGCATAGCTCTCCCTTCTGTCAGGGGCAAGCCTGGCCTTGGTGAAGGCTCCAAGATGCCTTGGAGCTCTTTTGATGCGATGGCCGCTGAATTTGTTGTTATGTCAGCAGTGTGCCATGAGCTCAAAGTTCCTCTAAATTCCTCTGACTGCTCTTTCCATGGCCTTGGATAACATCTCTTGACCATCTCTCGACCATCTCTCTCTTTTTATGTAGGACAGATGTGTTCTCTGGCTTTGGACAGATGGATAATGTGCTGGTAGGGTTACCAAGCCAGGGGTTTGTCCTGCACATCCCACATGCCCCACGCTGCTGCTGCCTCTCCACTTGCCCCGCTGCTGCCTCACAGCCCCCCCATGAGCAGGGCTTGTGTCTCTGTGTGATCTGAAGGGGCACTCTGGGGCTGGAGACACCTGCCAGGAAAGGTTTCCTTTCACCACCTCTTTTTGTTTTTAATGGAATAACTGAATCAGTCTCACACCATCCTTCCTTATGCAGCTACAGAGGCAAGGAAGAGCCAATGAGGAGTTAATTACATTCCTCTGCACCTCTCTGTCTATGTTATAGGCCATGAGAGAGCAGGTTTGAAGCCTGTTAGCAATGATTTCAAAGCAGGAGAATAGAGCAGCATATTCATACCTGGTTAATATGCCTCAGCTCCCATCAACATTTAGCAACCCCCCACTCTGCCTTTACTGCTGTGTTGGTTTTCTATGCAAATAGATCTAATAGTATGTTTTTCATGAAAAACAAACAACAACAAAACCTGTATCTTAGTATCTTTTAGCAGGAAAGGAATAATGTCAAGTGGCAGATTAAGAAAAACATGCCAGGAAATATTTAGAAAGGCTTTGGGGAAGAGAAAAGCTGGAGCTTTCTGTTCAGTTCCTAAATTTCAGGTTTGTTGTTTAGGTTTGTGTCTGGTTAAATGGAGAAGCAGGAGTGGTAAGAGAGAGATGAGAATTTTACTTTGAACATGAAGACCTCAGCAAGACAAAAGCTTGTCACCCTCATATGTCTTCCCAATCAGTTTGGAAACAAGACTTAATCAGCTGAGACAGTCTGAGCAAACAGGGTTATCGTTCAGCCTTCTCTAAAAGTGGCCAGATTAATACTTAATTCTGTCAAACAAGAAGTGAAGTTTGGAGAGCCAGCCCACCTTGGAGAAGGGTGGCTGTCAGTGCTACAGAGCAGGCAGTGAAACACAAATGGTCAGGTTCAGTTTTGTTTAAAATCAACTTCATTTGCTTTAACGCAACCAGGTCGTGTTTGTATTTTCAGTAATGGCTGGGAATAATTAATTCTCTTTTAATTTAACAAATCTCTCACTTTCTCGTCACTCTAACGAAACCCCCAAGTTTTATTAAAAAAAATTGCTTTGACACCAAATTAACTCAAGGTTTTAAACCAGTTGTCAGTGTGCCTTTAAGTCAAATCCTCTTTCCACTTTTAGCACAGACGCATGAAAGAGGAGGCTGCTGTTCCTCCACGAGCACGGGGGAAGATTGAGTTGTGTGTGGGAGGACAGAACAGGAGAATACTCCAGTTACTTGGGCCACTCCTCCGGCAAAATTAAGTATTGTTAGAAAGTACTTTGCAGGGTAAAAAAAAGAAAAAAAAAATTAAGCTCCTAAGTGTAGTCGAATGATGGGGCTGAGCTGGCAATAATAATAATTAAGGGGAAAAAAGAATTGAAAAAAGGTGGCTAATTTTCTTCACCATTCAGACTTATTCTGGGGAAACAGGAGATAGCGCTTTTGTCGCTGTTTCCAAACTGGATAAATCACCCAATCTACAAGCCATAACAAATCCTTCTTCTGTTCCAGCTCTTTCTGAAATTATTTTTCCTCCAGAGAGGGAGGATTGCAGCCCCAAACTTGATTCTGAGGGGTCCAGGGTATTCAAGCCTTCAAAGGTCATTCAGACACAAACTAAGACAGACCATCTAGCAAGCATGTGGGGATTGAGTTCAAAATCAAATCTAGGTACTACAAATACCCTGAAGAATTTTCTTTCCATTTTCTATTTTGCCCCATCACTCATATATTGTACTATTGAGTTATCTAAAGAAATAAAGCATGTTTATGTCATCTAGGTATATTCAGCAAACTTTATTCCTCTCTCAAGAGTTCATCCATCAGTTTCAGCCTCCATCTAAGCTGGGGACATGTGGATCTGTAAGTATATCACTGCATCTTTCTACATCCTGTTCATTATGATGGCTGATCAGCAATTTGGGCTCAAAGAAAGGCACAAACTGGACCCAGACAAATCCCACAGGCCTGTCAGAAGACAAAAAGAGTGAGGAGGGGATAAATCCTTTTTGCTCTCTAGAAGTAACCACAGAAACCTGATGCATAAGATAAATACAATGCAAATAAAGAGGAATCCAGTCTCCTTTCAGCCCTTTGGGGTTATACTGACATGCAGGATTCATGTCTCCTTGGCAATACAGCCTCTTTCAAAGGCTTATCAAATTTCAGTTTAGATTCCCTTGTGTTTAATTTTAGAAAAGGATAACAGAGTTTCAATACTCAAATAATAAATACTTGTGTTGTTTTATTTTCATGGTGAGTTTATTCTTGGTTGGTCTGTAATTAACTGATCTAGTTCAAATGGTGCCCTTCAAATTACATAATCTTTCTTTACTGTTCCCCTAGTCTCACCATCCTGAATCCTGAATGCATTTGAGAAGAACCATCATAAGCTCTTTTCAGTCTTTAGGTGTTTAAATAAGACAAAGTCCCTTAACCTCTTCGTGAGGGAGCCAGTGCATTCGTGTCACATCGTTATACCCTACTCTGCACTTGTCCCAGTAAGGTGTCTGCTTTTAAATACCAGAACAAGATGGAATATTTCCACAAGTTTTTATCAAAGCTTTGAGCATTGATAGCTTTATATCAAAAACACCTCTCCTAGCACAGTCTAGCCATTTCCTGAATGACCAATAAGCCAGATCCTTTCTTTCTTTTGTGACACCTATTGGATTACTTTTTTCCAAGCTTTTGGCATCTCTCTTTCCAGGACTTGGTGAATCTTTGGAAGAGTACAGATGTGAAAATTCCAGTTTGAGGAAGCCAGAGCTTTGGTTGTTGACCTTGTTGGCAAAATCTTAAAACTCCATTTCTTCTTGGCACCTCTTCAGCCATTTTCTGCACATTGTGCTCCAAGTAGAGCAGGGCTTGTTTCTGTGCCTCAACAGAACTGGTAAGATGGATACAAGTCCCATGGCCATGATGATAATAATAATGACAATAGTAATAATACCTGCATGGTAGTCTAGGTGAGCCCCTCTTAGCCTTTTCTTCCTCATGTGTTTCCAAACCAGAAGATGAAAAGGATTTGCAAATGCAATGAGAGCATTTAATTGCTTAGCCATGCTCTAAGCAGCTTTTTCTACTGAGTTTTGCAAAATTACAAGTCAAATATGTGTTGCCTATTAGGTTTCCTAAGAACCACAACACAAATTGAAGGAAGAGGTGGGAACTGTGGGAATTGCTCAGGTGGTGCTTCAGCAGCTCCAGGGTGGTTTCCCTGTGTGTGATAAGGTCAGACCAGTGGAGACTGTCCTAAGTCATAATTCACTTTTAGATCAAAGATCATATTTTGAGATGAAGAATGCAATTATGAATAGTTTATAAACTGTTAGTAAATTATTAATAAAGAAGAATACCCAAGTCATGAATAACATGTTATAGATTATTTAAAGCCTATCAGTTCTAGCCGTGTAGATGAGTATAAACCTGGCTAATAAGCACAGTATTGAACAGCCCATAACAATTGATTTACTCATTGTTAATATATCTATTACTGCCTTATTAATGTGTTGTTCACTATTTATGTGATTGCTCTGGCAGTAAATTAATCTAAACTGATTTCTTTTTAAACTATCATTTATTTGGAAAAATCATTCTTCTGCACTCTGAATTTGGAATTTTTTGAAGAATACACATAAGCACCTTTTTGTCCCTGTAGTAAATTAAAAACATTTGACTGTTTACAATGGCTACCCAAAAGGTGGTATTTCCTCTGCCACTGCTATCAAAACCCCTTTCCATAAAGCAATCAAATTAATGTGCAGCCAAGCCAAGGGAGAAATCTAAAATAATTATGTTGATCTAAGGCTTTGAAAGGTAAAAAATTGACAAGCAGAAAGTTATCAGGCCTGTTGGAAGTGTGGTCCACTTGAAAATACCCTCGTGAGATGGGTGGGATCTTCAGCTTTGGTTGTACATAACATTATCTGAGCACAGCTCCAGGGGCGACACTGAGGAAGGAGTTGGTGGGGTGAATATCAGGAAGCATTTCCTGGCAGTGAGGTCTGTTGGGTGGTGGAATGATCTCCCTGGAGAAATGGAGGAAGTCCTGTTGCTGGAGTCAATTAAAGGCTAGTCTAGACAAACCCTCCATTAGGATATTCTCCCAAGGAGCACCCTTGTAGACAGAGAGGGAAATGACATGAGGGATGGGAAAATGACCTCATCCATCTCTGTCATCTTTGAAATGCAGAGGCTATGTTGGTGTTGGCTACCACTCCACAGAGGATGCCAGTAAAGATATTAATCGTAGAGATGGTTTTGTGATAGGGCTGGGAAGGAGACAGCAAATATCAGTGACTCATAGGAATTGGCAAAAAGGTCCTTCTGACGTGTCTTTTGGTCACTATTTTTGTGGTGAGGTCTGTATAATAATCAAGTACACAGGAAAAGCTATTTGGTCCATTTATAGTGCCCAACCAGGTAACATTTGGATTTAATCATCATGAAAGATAACAAAAGAAAAAAGATTAAATTGCAGTACACCTAAAAACATTGGAGTGTCGTCCACTGGAGACAGTCATCTTGGCTCCATGCAAAGCTGCATTCTTCTAGAGCTAATGCTGCAGCATAATCAATAAAAGGAGCTCAACTCCACCTGGGTGATGGGAAAGGGTTTTATTTTATCTCTCTTGACACACCTTGGCCCTGTGGTCTGTGGCAGCATCAGCAGCTGCTTGGTGGCCCTTGCTGCCACAAAGCTGCCACCTCGGTGGGAGGGCTGGTATGTGGGACACCCACCAGCAGAATGTCCCTGGCAGAGCAGGAGGGCTCTGGGACATCTCTGCCCTCTCCATCCTGGTGCCTGGCAGATGGGGCACAATCAAGGACCCCGTCTGCCTGCCTGGCAGTGAGGTATTGGAGCAGCTCCCTGTTGCTTTTGCGGGCACCATAAATGTGATCAGATTTAGGGGCTGCTCCAATTTGTACAGCACTGGCACCTCCAGGACAGCTGGAAAGCAAGAGTGGCTTTAAAACATCACAGAGATATACCAAATAAGTGCTTAGCTCAAAAACTGGCCCTGTGCCTCGTGCAGACTGACAAGGGTCTGTCAAAATCTACCTGTGCAGAAGAACAGGGAGGAGATAATGATGGTTTTTACCTTGCTAAGGTAGGAATTATTTTCACCCTATGCAATAAAAGCTTAATGGTGTACATGCAAGGCACAGCTGTACAATTCATCTCGTAATCAGAATGTTATCCTGAAAATTAGGTTTTAGTTAACAAAGCACACAGCAATTCTCCCCTCATCCAACAGCTAGAAGTCCTGAAAAACCAGGTAGGGAAGGCAGGCTGGGAGTAATTTTCTTCCTCTCACAAAACATAAATTGCTTTTGACTATTTGTTTGTTTGTTTTTAGGTATTTATTTATTTATTTATTTTTGAGTTTCCAAGGTCATTAAAAATGAATGTAGGCCTTTAAATTTCTAAATACCAGAGGAGCTCCCATTAGCTTTCATCCTCCTGTCAGTGTCTTTTTCGGGAATATTGAAGCCACAGATGCGGAGGAAATGCGCCCAGTCGGTAGATAACGCCTGACTGGCCTCTGACCCTGGGGTTAAACTGCTGTCTGGGCTGTGCAGACCAGTATCCCCCTTCCCAGGGATGGAAAGCTGCCAGCCAGCTGTCAGCATGCCAGGGCATTGCATGCAGCACAGGGACATGAGGATACGATATCTTTTTAATGTCCCTTCCTTTCAAGCCCCTCTGCACTCGCAGGGACGGAGGGGATTGTGTGAGCTGGTGCTGAGCCTCCCATCAGTTGTGTTTTCATAGCTGCCAAATAAATCTGATTAGTTTGTCTGCATTCCCGGGAAAGTAAATCTGCTGTTTATCGCCGGGTCCATCAAATCCTGGTTATTTCAACTAATGCTTGTTAAGGCATATTATTATTTATTTTCCTTATTGTGCAATAGCCACAAGGATTTTTACAGTCTGTTGAATTATAGGTAAACGGATGGTTTATCAAGCTAATACAATGAGACTGGTAAGGCAGAGCCAGGCTCTCTGAGCCTCTGGTTCAATAAGGGAAGGGACAAAATGACAGAGATTCATGTAGCCTTGATTTAGTCCTGATGACACTAAGGAGGCAGAAGTGATTGTTGTTGTTGGAGCTGGCCAAGGCACCAAAGTGGTTTTTGAGGGGTCTTTGACTGCCCTGCTTGCTACAGTCCCCCCATGGCCTGCTGCAGGACAGCTTCTGACTGAAATCTGTAACCAGAACATGCCCTTCCCAAACCCTGGGTATGCTACAGCTTCATTAACACCACCTCAAGCTGGTTCAGGTTGAGTATCAGGGAATAAGGGACACTTTCCTTACAGTCCATTATCACAATGGTGTTTGCTGCTGCTTTGGTGACTTGGCTCCTTTCTGTTCCTCCCTGGCCCAGCAGTGTTTGCACTTGCAATAATTCTGTGAGTTTACAGGTGGGAAATTGAGTTTAACTGACTTGCCGCAAGATATACACAAAGACTGTACAGAGCAAAGGACTGAGCTGGGGAAACAGATCCTGAGCTAACCCCTGCCCATCCCCACACCATTCTCCTTCCTCCAACCCTAGACAGAAAAGAGAGGTCACATCCAGGTATGCTTTAAAGCATGTCAAACAAGCAGGAGTAGACATGGGACTGAACAGCTTACAAACAAGGTCTTCCTGAAATACATTTGGCAGTTCAGGTGCAGAAAAGACTCATCATTTCCCTCCATATTATATTTATGCTCAGCTGCTCCCTACCCCAGATGTGCTTGCATCTTTGGTGGGTGAAATGACTCCAGGGAGGACACAATCTGGACAGTTTTATTAGAGCCAGTTTTCCTGCACTTGGTGCTTCCCAAGGTTTGATTCAGAACTGGTTCTCAGTTGGATGCAACAGGGTCTTTCAGGAACACACATGAACAGAAAGTTACTGGTGCTCATCAGTCACTTGAGCAGGATATTTTTCTCTCAGTGTAGAAACTCCTAAGGCTTGTTTTTATCTTTCTAAAAGTTATTTAGAAAGTGGGTTTATATATACACATGGAGGTATTCCCATTGTTGCCATGAATTAATTTTTATGAAGGAAACCTTAGAAGTGATTTTTAATTTGGAAGTAAAGGAGTGAATGCAACAGTAAAGCTTAGCAGGTTCATAACAGATCTTTTCCTTAGGTAGTAAAGGCCTATGGTTAGTCTCAGTTTGAGTCTTGACTTTATACATTTAGAAATTGGAAAATCAAACTCAAAGTACGGCAAGTGCAGCAGTTCTGGTTAGCAGAGTCTCTGGTAAGAACGTGGAGGACAGCATGAATACAAATTACTCTGATTTGGGTGTAAATCATTGCATTTGGCTTAAACTCAGCATTGTTTCAGCTTCCTTCAAGGATCCCTTCCACACCAAAACACATCACACCCCAAAGTATTGGGAGTGTTTTAAGCCTATGCTTAAAACACATACAGGCTTGGGAGAGCACATCTGCTGGCAGCAGCAGCAGCTGTACAAAAGCATTCTCTGCTTGCTTTCATCTCCTTCCTAATGGAAAGGAAAATGGAGCATAAAGATATTCTGCAGAAGGTTAAGTGCTCCTGTCGAAATGCGGTGGGTTTGGAGGAGTCAATGAAGCAAAGCGGGGCTGGGGGGTGGAGAGGGCAGGGGGGGCCTGGAGGGGATGCACTGGGTTCTGTTGTTGGGCTGCAGATGTGTTATTCCAATTAACTTGAAAGCGGGAATGCGAGGGCTGAGCAGGAGGGAAGGTGAGGAAGCGTTTTTATGGCAGGAGGTGAAGTCTACCCCGCAGACAGTGATGGAGATGGCCCTTCTGGTCTCTCTGAGGTCATCTGGTTTTATGTGAGGGGAGAGGTGCAAAACCAGCACACGAAACCCAAACAGGAAGGGTCTGAATGGCACATGTGGAAGAGCTTAACAGGCACATGCTTGACCCAGGGCTTGGATTGCTCATCACCGAGCAGCCCTGTAATTACAGGCTTTGCTGGACAGTCACTACAGCGAGTTACAGGATAAGCCACTTGCCTTAATTTGATGATAAGCACTGCAGTTTGACTATGTGTGGTTGTCAAGGTCTTTGGGCTTGTTGGGTAGATGGATGGCATCAGGATGTAGATAGATGAAAAGATATTTAAAACATTCCTGCTGGATTCCAGCACTGAAGGTACCTATAATTGCACTGTGGTGAGAGTCTGGTGAGTTAATCAGCATTTCAGGCTGAAAAAGAGGAGGGAAGGAAGAGTGTGTGTGTGTGGGAAGGACATGATAATACTGAGAATAAAAGTTAATTAAAAAATAAAATCAAGAGAAATGTGTCTCTAAGGCCACTTCTTTTGCAGAGACCACCTGTCAAACGCTTCCCTGTCTATAAAAACCAAGATTGGCTTCCAATCTACTCTGCAGTTCTTTAATTTTTAATGCCCTTCCCCTGGTCTCACAGGTGGCTATTATAGACAGAAGCTGTCGCCTGTATAGATACAGATGTGTGTAACGCATGCACTGAACATGAGTGCTCAGGATTTGGGAACTGACACCAGCCGGGAGCAGGAGCTGCCAGAGGAGGTTGTTAAAGCTGCAGAGAGCAAAGTGTCTCAGCGTTGTTAGGGATTGCCACGTCTCTTCTTCCTTCTCCTTCTTTTTTTCTTGCCTCTCCAAAATGTCATCTTGGAGAATTTGAATTGACAGCATCACTAGACGGTGAACTGCAGGCAGGGAATTCAGGGTGTGGGTTGTGTATGGGATTTTGAGGTAAGAACTGCTGGTTTTAATCCAAGCCTCTTGTCTGTTCCAATCCTCAGCTTCCCTGTTGCAGCAATTCCAGGTAAAAAAGCAAGGAGTCATAATTCTTTACCTGACTCACAGGGGTGTTTTGAGGCTCAGTTAGTTAATTATAGTAAAGCTTCTGAATAATAATCATAATAACACTTAGCAAATGAAAAGCGAGTATTATTATCGTTAAAGTAATGACAAGGCACCCTGCTGAAGGAAGCAAATATAATGCTGATTATTAAAATCATTTGTATTTAGTGGCAAATGTAGCTGCTGCTTTATAAACTTAGAGATGTAATCTTGTCCCCAAGCCATAACAATAAGTAATTCCAAGTGCTTTGTTGTTAGGCTTCTCAGGATATAGGAACAAACAGGTACCTCAAGTCAGAAGGGATTTTATTTTAAGAATTAAGAGAACAATGGAAGAAAAGAGGGGAAAACCAACATCTTGCTGAGATGGGGACAAAGGTGAGTGTCTTATCTGAGGACTCTGCCCTGTCCCACTGGTGCCAGACAGCCCCAGTAAACATCCATCTTTTGGGTAACAATAATTTTTTCTTCCTTGTTTTTTGCCATTTAACCACAGATTAAGATTTGAGCAACTGGAACGGGCCAGTCAAAAAGTCATTGCTGTCAGCTGCCTCTTGGAAAAATGCCTGTTCCCATCAGAAATCACACCACTGCAGCTGGTCATAGCTGGCTGACACTGTAGATGTCATCTCAGAAAAGGGTAAAAATATTGAACAAGTCTCTGGATTTTCTTGTCACTCTCCAAAGGTGCTCTGGCCAAGTCCTGCTTTAAAACAAAAGGTAAAATCTGCAGAGTCACTGTTTGCCTTGTATATTTTGTGTTGATGGATGGCCTCAGTTACTAGGGCTATTAATCCAGCAATTTTTTGGAACATAAAATTAATTTTTGGAGGAAATAAACTACATAAATAAAATGAGTATAATTGGATATCACTCTGGTACCATTGATTCTAGGGCTGTAAATTGCACTTGATGTTCACAGTGTCAGGATCTGAGGCCCTTAATTCTGTTCCTTAAGGATGACTTATGTAGTCAGGGGTGAGTGTTTGCTTCAGCAAGTTTGACTATCCCAAGGGGATCCCAAATTTGCTATAAAGGAAAAGAACTCGCTTGTTAATGCAACCTATTTGCTTTTAGGTTGTAATATTTCACCTTAGAGCTGGCTTTTGATCCCAGGAATGGTTGTTATTCATATAATTCTAATGCGTCTGAATGTGGCATAAATATTCAGGTTGACATTCAGGTATTTGTGTTTTACTCTTGGTTGTGTTACATTTGAGGTTGCGTTGTACTCTTGGTCCTGTGACTGCACCTCTCTGCTTCCAAGGTACTTTGTGGCTAGTTTTGGTGTTGAATTGTAACCATTTGCTTATTGTGGGGTGTGAATACATACATGTCAGCTTGTGAGCCTTCAAAATCACAAACATGGCAAGTGTAAGGACAGAATAGGCTTTGCAATAGATTGAGAAGCTCTTCTCTCATCCCAGGAATCTGCCAGTAATTGTTGGTCCACTTCTGGAAGGGCAAGTTTTGAGGCACAGCAATTCAGTGCCATAACTGCAGCATACTTAGCCCTGAGGGCTTCCAAGAATACAAGATATATTAGTTATATAAATTCCCTTTATTTCTGATAAGGTCTTATCTTGCGTGGAAGAAAAACAGAATCCATGGAGGTCTCCCTTCTGGTCCAGTCTGAAAGAGGCACTTAAGACCTCTTCAATCCTTCACTTTCTCTGATTAATTTATTATACAGTCATGTATGAACATCTTCAGGAAACTATTAATTAGAGTGTGTGTTCTTTGACAACTATCTCTAAATGGATTAAGCATGCTTTACTCGATGAAGCAAGGAGGTGTTGATTAAGAGAAATTGAATTGTATCCCTGAGATAATTTTCTGTCTCTGTGTCTAGAGAATATAGGCAACACCAATGCTTGGAGAAGAAACAGAGACACTACACTACAAGTATCTCAAAAATAATAGTCAAGACATGCATATTAATTGATTTAATGTAAAAAAGCTTGATGCAAACTTGTGCTGAGACTTTAAATTGAGGTCCTGACCATTCTCTGTGGTCACTAGAGGATCCTTCAAGAATGGGAACGACCTGGCAATTTCCAGTTTGGATAATTATGTTCTGCTTCCTTAATGTTTCCCATGCCCTTTCAATTAGTATGGTAATCATCTCCAGTTTGCGACCTACACTGAAGTGTAAGTGATGGTACATGATGTTAAATAGCTGCTATGCTCCACCCCAGGAGCCACTGTTTTCCAGGAGTGATGCCAGAATGGGAGAGCTTTGTCATCTGGTGCAACCAAGGAAAGTGAGGGACTCCAGTGGTGGAGTCAGAGCTGCCCTGTCTCTGTAAGCTATTTCAGAAATTCTCCTGCATGAAAAGTCTAAAATGTGCAGGAGATCTCACTTTAAGGAAAAAAAGGGACAAATACACAAGTGTGGAAAGGAGGAGAGAGTCATTAAAAGCAGTGAAGCAACAGCAGGTGAGGAAACCTCGGCTGCGGCTTAGGGGTGAATTTTTAGTACATCTGGTGCAGCCCATCAAGCAGCTGTGGAGGAATGAAGAGGTGCTGCAGCTCCTCTCTCCCTGACAGTGTGATTTAAAGAGCTGCTCTTTGCTAGCCTGGCCTTGTGCCTTTCAGTTGCCTTGAAAGGGAGAGAACCGTGCCTCTGCTCACTCATTGGCATTTGTCTTAAAAATAAAAAAGACAAAAAAAGTAAGAAAAACAACAGAGTGTGTGGTTGTGTGTGGGAGTTTTTCACGCTGAACCCCCTGGTCAGCCACTCAGTAACAAGACAAAAGGAATATCTCACTGGGCTTCACATGACTTGTTTACATTCCCTTTAATGGTAAAGAATTTTTTAGACCAGTGTTACACCTAGTAGCTGATATGGTTTGCAGCATGACAGCAGTCCCAGCTGCCTTTTGGATAGCAGAGTTTCCTTGCAAGAGATATGTTGCTATTTTCCATGGTTTTTTATATGCAGCCCAAATGAAGTCTCTGAAGGAGTATCTGTCTTTTGCTAACAGCCATCATTTTTATATAAATTCGGAGGTATTCATATTATGTCTTCATCTTCTATATCTCAACTAGTAACAATATCACAACTACTCCCTCCTGACAACTATATTCATTTCTCATTAAAGATATTTCATGTTTTATTCAGGAATTTAAATGAAGCTATCAGAGCCTGTAATAGCAACAGTTTGGGATAATTGTATCTCATTGATGGCAGCCTCAAGAGTTCTAATTAATATATATTTAGCTCCCTGGTTGTCTTTAGACCAAACGCCTCAATATGAAAGACTGGGAGAGGCGATAAGGGGAGGGGGAAGGGAACAGACTCCAAAATAACAGCCCCTTTTGAAATTCGGGTAGAAAAATCTGTGTTGTGAGAAGGAACTGCGTGCTCTGGGATCCTTTCTGTTTCCCCCCTGCCCCAGTTCAATCCAAAATAACTTTTGAGATATAGAGTCCTTCTTGAGAAGTAAAATACAAGAACCTGGGTTTGTTGCCCACTTGTTTGGGGAGAAAGAAGGATGACAAATTTGTATTTTTCTCCTCCAACGACACACCTGATATCTGAGTTCAGCTTATCAGTGGTCTCTGCTTTTATTAGCTCTTTCTCTGACTCCTCCAGCCAGAGTTCTCCATTCAAAATTGCTTGGTTTCAGAGATATGATCTGCAATGCAAACAGGCTCTCATTACACTTTTTCATAGTAAAAAAAAAAAAAAAAAAAAAATCTTACTTTCGCGTGTGCCTGATTAGCCCTCACCATACAGCTCTCAATTTTCTTATCCCCTTTGGGCTTTTTATTCCTTTCCTCTCTTTCCTTCAACACTACCTTTCTCTCTCTTGTATGAAATGAGCTAAAAAAAGATTTGGGGAGGGGGTATTATTCTGTCATTGGAATTCATAGCACTTGTATTCACTTACAAGCCTGAACTATTTTCTCAAATCACTTCAGTCTCTGTGACTTTCTCAGACTGTAGTTTATAAATCACTTTTGTGGTACACTATCTAGAGGGGATCAAGACCCCTGGAAGCTTGAGTCATATTGAATTGCATTGTGTAACGGAGAGTCATTAGGAGTTTACAGTCAGGGGGAAAAAAGAAGTCTTATAAATAGGCTAATTCAACTGGCACTTATATGTTTTAAAGGCATTATTGAGGAAGCAGGATGGTAGTATTATTTGCTCCCAATTTTGCTCTCATCAGCAGCAGCTAAGGGTGGCTCTTGAATAGGGCAGGAATAGAGATTTTATAGACCTCCAGCTTTAAAACCTCTATTTTTCCCCCCTTTATAATTTAAGCAAGTACTAAGGACTGTTTAGAGGTTTATTTAAATGGCTTCCATGCTGGAAGCTAATCCAGCCTGTACTGGCTCAAATTGCCTCAGTTTCTCCTGAATAAGAGCTGCTTTTCTCTTACTTCTACTGAATTTTTTTTTAAGGTGTTAATTTAAGAGAAATATATTGTGCAGAACAGGGGCTTTCTGACAGTGAAAGGATTTTCAGCAAGAGGTTTACTCAGCAGCTGCATTTTTCCTGTCTGATTCTGACAGTAAGGTTATTCCAGTAAAGCATCTCCTTTTTTCCCTTTCTTTTGAAGTTAAAAAAAGCGTGATGATGTAATGTGAAGGTATTTATTTCATTTGGGTGTGTTTCACTTGCAGATTTGTGACACAAAAGTGTCAACCCCTGGGTGTAGCCTGTCTGCAGGCTGGGTCTTCTTGGCTGAGGTTGGGGCTTATCGAATACCTGGATATCCTCACACTTACAGGTGTGGTAGATGGAGAACAATGACCAGAAGCAGGTGCCTTGACTCTCAGGAACTCCAACTCACTGCCAACAAGCTCACTCCTAGCTGAAATTGCTGCTTTTTAAAAAAAAAAAAAAGAGAAAAAAAGACAAAAAAGACAATTCTCAGTATTGTCTGCAGTTTTCAGCCCCATGTCATCCACTTCCATGCCATCTGTGGGATCACCATGCTCAGCTTGGTCAGGATTTTCTCAGAAAAACAAAGTGAACCCAGGACGAACCCTTGGCTGAAAACAAGGCTGGAGTCAGAAGTTCAGAGGGTGGAGAGTTGAGCAGGCTCACGTGGCCGGCAGCAGCTCTGGGTGAAGTGCCTCCCTGGGATTCAGCTGATGGGTTGCTTGGCAGCTCTGCCCCAGTGCTTCCATAACCTGGGCTGGAATCCAGCCCAGGCCTGAGAGATGGAGGGTCAGTCCAGTTTGACAGCGTGAGGTCAGGAGTGGAATGAGCCTGGGATATCTCGATTGAGATTTGAGTGTATAAAAGTATAAATCAAAAAAGCAAAATCCTTGAAGGGACACCTTGCAGCTGTCTTGGGAAATGAAAGGCTTTAAAATAAGAGGGCTCAAGAACATGAGGATCCTGCAGTCAGTGCAACTAATAAAGCTCTTTGGTCTCAACTCAGAGAGCAGTAAAGTTCCTCTCTGTTGTCTGGAGAAGTGGAGAGCGTATGGCAAACCTGAGGGAGACGCTGCTCCTCAACACAGCGAGCTGCCAGCATACTGAGGATTATCTGTGCACATAAATACAGATCACAGCTTTTATACTGCTGCTTCTCAATCAGATACATTGAAAAGCTTATTCTAAAAAGGCTTTGTCAGCTGAAGGGACCCTTCTTCTGTGTCCTTGAAAATTCTTCATAGGCTCAAAGTTCACCCCCAAAGTCATGGAAGGGGAAAAGAATGAGCTTTTTTATCCACGTTACTCCTGAATGCTGCTGTCTCATTTTTGCTGCAGGATATTCATAATTTTATGCTTATTTAAACAGACACATATCTAGTTTATGGGCATATTCCAGGGGAAAAAAAAAAAGAATCATGTCGCTTAGAGTGCAGTTCTCATGGGCAAACACCTGATCCCCTTTAATAAGAGATAAAAGGGAAACTATTCCCTTGCCAAGCTGCTACATTACAGGGTTTTGCTCGCAGTAACACGCTGGTAAGCTGCACAACTGACTGGTGCATGGCACAGCACAGGCTCAGCTTGCAGGTACAGGGATTGTCAGCAGCTTGTGCCAGTGCCACTGAAACCCACAGCAGCAGAGCTGGGATGGAGCATGGAGTGACACACAGTTAGGGTGCAGGAGAGGTTTCAGAGTTCAGGATGTGCACATCTGCTAATCAAACACAGGTCAAGGGGGAAACTAAGCTGCATCAACAAGGAACCTTACTGTTTTAAGGATATAGGTTGGTTTTCTGGGTTTTTTTGTGGGGTTTTTTTGTTTGTTTGTTTGGTTTTTTTTTTGTGTGTGTGTTAAAGGTGTTTTTCTTTTTTTCTGGAGCTCTCGATTGTTTGGGGTTTTTATTGCTACTAGTATTTCTTTAAGGAAAGTGAGTAAAGTGCTGAGTTCCCATATGCTACCTTATTTCCCCCTTTCCACGAATATTTTAAGTTTGCATTGTTTTTCTTTGAAATGGTCTGTGCTGGTGCTCTTTTATTCTGTGTAGGGTCTGTCATTAGTTGAAGGCTTTGGGTTACCTGCTCTTGCCCAAAGAGATGGTCAGAGCAGTAAGGAAACAAATGGCTCAGCTATGTAAAGTGGTAAAAGCTACAGGTTAAAATTCTGGATGTGTTTTCATAGGGTGAACCATAAGATTTCTTTTCACAAAATTTTAAAGCTGCTGCTGCTGGACTTTTGTTTTTAGTAGGTAACACAATCAGAGATGCTAAGGGCAGGTACTTGTCACCTAGCTGGTGATCTGGGATAGCTGAGGATCCAGAGTTTGATATTTGTTATGACTTAAATAAGAAAAGCAGTATACTCACTTTTCTAGTTTGGATTTGTGAATCTGATTTCTCTTTTGGTCCCCACTGGATGAAATTTTGCTTTTATTAAGTGTTTTTCAGGAAATTGAAGGGCTGATCTCTAGGCAAAGCATCACTCAGGATCTCAGATTTCAGGAAATAACGAGTCCAAGAAGTGCTCTAGTTCACTTGAAAGCAGAAAGTAAACACTGGAGATGTTGACTGAGTAACTTTGCAGGCACACTTGTATCTCCACTGAACCAGAAGGTATCTCTTATTCACACCAGTATGGACACATCAGGGACCTGGTGAGAAACTACATTTAGGAGAAGGTTCCATTGAGCAAACCCAATGCGCACTTAGTTCAGATAAGCCCTGGAGAGTCAACCAGTGAGACCTCAAAGTCCGGAGTAATTTGCGGTCTGATGTATCCCAGCCCAACTTCACTGCTTTCTTTTTATAAATCAAATGGAAAAAATCAGGCAAAATGATCAGGCACTCAGATGTGGTCCCAGAATAAGTGCAAAGTCTGTTCTGTGGTGTCTGGGTCTTGTCTGATTTCTGCTCACATGCCACTCAAAAAGTCCATGTAGGTTTTAATCTGACATTTAACCTGTGCAGAAGCATCTACACACTTTAAAAGAAGGTCAATGTTATTCAAGTGTATTTCACTTTTAGAGATGGTGGAAGCGAATTATTTTCAAAATCCTTTATTTTGAATATCCTGTCTGGGCAATCTCACTAAAAGAGCAGTAGAGTTAAATGGCTGACTTGCTTCTTTCCTCAAGGAACTGGCAAAATACTTGCATCTAAAGCTTTCTATAATGCCTTTTACAGGATCAGTGAGTGAAAAGAAAGGAAAATATTATGGCAGTGTAGCTCACAAATTTCTTCTGGCACCCATGTAACACAGAGGGCTCCTCTATGGAGGATGTGTTGTCCCACCAGGTAGGCAAAGGGGACCTTTGCAAGTTATTTCAGCAAATTGCTTGAAGTAAATAGATTAAATATTGAGTGTAAAGGTGTAGTAGCAAGAGGGAACTTGGTCTGTGAGAGGATGGAGCAAGCAAGTGTCCTCTCTTTGCCCATCATGCTCTTCCCTAGCTCCACAGTCTTTTAGGATTTCATCAATGCTATTGCAGCATCTTAAACTTCTGTGATTTGGACCCAACACAGTTTTTGTGGTCTCTGAGAGCTCCTCCCTTTCTAAACAAGAACAGTAAAATGCAAACACTCAGAGAGACTAATGATATTGAAAGCAGGGTGAGGGAGAAAGGAAAAGAGAGGATTAAGGGAAAGCCCTGCTCGAACTCATCCTTTTGTTTTATGGCCAACATTTTGTTTTATGGCCTTTCCTCGACATATCAACGAGAAACAAAGAATTGAAATCAAATGGAAGGGTCAGCGATTAGGAGAGAATTGTCTGTAGCATTTCAGCAAGGCCACCAATGGCTTGTGCAGGCGTTGGCTGCTCTCCCCCACCTCTCCCTCTGCGTTCCCCCTCGTTACACGATACTACTTGGGAACATGTTATCAAGGACTGAGAATCAGGCCAGTGGCTGCTGATGTTGAAAGGACATGACATGTGCACAAGGCAGGGCATAGGGGCTGGCTGCACATATTAAAGGCAAACACATCACAATCCAATTAGTAGAAATGGAGTGTGTGTGCTGGCTCTGGGAATTTTTTTTTTTTTAAAGTAATACTTCTGTGCTTTTTCTATTGATTGATTTATTTTTGAAAGGAGTAATTCCCTTCTAGCTTTTCTTCCTCCTTTCCTCCCTCCTTCTCCCCACCTTCAATTCCTTCACTCCTGAGTTTTCACCTCACCAGAGGAACACAAGTTCAAAGGCAATTGGAGTAGAAATAAAAATAAAAACAAAATATTGTGAATGTGAAGAGTTCTCTAATCTCTTTTTGACCTTCCTGTACAAAGTGCAATTTCTGCAAATCTGCTGCAAACTTGTAAATCTTCAGTACTGGGAGGGATAAAAGCAACATAAAACATTTCATTAGAATTTAAGCTGACTAGCAAAATGTGTGCCTGTGCATGTATAGAAATTTCTCCTTGCTTTTAAGTATGTCTCATATTCTTTAACACGTTACCTAGCCATCAGAGTATTTTATTATTTTATTGGAATGCATCTCCTGTAGCTTTCATTCACTAAGTAAGAATGAAGGGGAAAAAATTCCCAAAGGAAGGACAAGTTTAAAATTCTGATACCTGAAAAGAACACAACTTTCATTACATTCAGCATGTTTTATTGGATGCAGAATTAAGCATACAGTCAGTATTCAACATCTACAATGATGCATTTTGGTTCTGATATAATGGATAATACTTCGCTATTGGACTGTAGTCTTCCTGCTTGTTTGGCTCCTAGTCTAGCTGCATAATTAAACTCATGTAAATTTAAGCTTGTGTAT
The DNA here is from genome assembly GCA_013400635.1 of Hypocryptadius cinnamomeus. NCBI lineage: Eukaryota > Metazoa > Chordata > Aves > Passeriformes > Zosteropidae > Hypocryptadius > Hypocryptadius cinnamomeus. The sequence continues at coordinate 62,732 of VYZP01075979.1, forward strand.
AGTCCCACTGAGACTAAGGGAGTTTCTTGTCTGCCTAAAATTAGTTTCTTTATAAGTAGTTTGTTGGTTGAGGCCCAAAATTTTATCTCAAGTCATAATGCTCAAAGGTGTTGAGGTGTTGACTTCCTCAGCAAATCACTTTAGAAAATGCTCAGTTTTAAGGCCACATCCAACTCCTGCTCTTAAGACTCATTCTGGTAAAATGGGTGACCATGGTCTAAAGGAAAGGTCAAACAGCAGAGAAATCAGACAGGCTTTTCTTTGCACTCATGGTGGTAAATACATAGAATTTAGTGAGAGGAAAACAAAACCATGGGCAAAAGGAGAAGTTCAAATGAGGTAGGTGGACCTACATGGGCATTCTCGCTTCCTTCCTTCCCACAGCTTCCTCTGTTCCTATAATCTCAGCACAGATGTTTCCTTTTTAATCCCTGGCTCCAGCTGGCAGAGCATCTCTGCTCTACCGTACTTAGTCGCAATTACTGCAGACATTAACTCTGCACATGCTTCGGAAATTGACTGCTTTTTCTTCCTTGGAAATGTTGCTCATCATCAGGTTTTTAACAGCCAGAAATAAAGGCCATTTGTGTAATGATGAATCCGATTCCCTTCAAGATTTGTAAGAGAGATAAAAGGCACAAGAAGCAGGCTTAAAACAATTGCTGGTGTGATGGAAAATTTGGATATTGAATTTATAATACCTTGCTTTACTAGTACAGAGAGTCTTCATCATGTGATAGAAAAGAAATGGGAAATATGTCAAACAGATGCCATGGTCACCAGCCTGATGCTACTTTTCCAAATTAATCATAAGTACTTTATTATTTTGATTAGCAAAAGCAGACACTTGATATACTAAGTCTGGGGTGTGTCTTCTTGTAGGTGAGCTTTCGTTTATTAATGGAGTGGGGGTTGATCTAAGTATCAAAGCTGCAAAACCCTAAAGTCAGATCCACTCTTTTCCTTGCACCCAGACATGAGACTGCATCACCTCAGGGTAACCCACTTGTGGTGTGATGCTGCTGAAGTGCCACCAGAGCCTGATGTGATCCTGGCCAGATTATAGCAGAAAAAATATATAACTCTGCCCTGGGCTTGAAAGCAACAAAAAATCCTCCACCTGCTGGATTCAGGGGTCCCAGTTTATCCCGATTGTCCTGATTTTTTTTTTTTTTCTGTATTCAACAACTTTCCATTGGATATAGACGTGATCTGATGCAGCCACACTGCCATGACAGATGGGATGGATGGACAGACAGAGGAACAGTGAAGAATCTGGAAACATCACACATCAGGTAAGGCAGTTCATTTGCTTTGGTGAAAACTCTTAAATAATCTAAATAGACTACGCAAAATATCTTTAAAATTATCAAGAATCCCTTCAGTTGGTCTGCACTCTTTCTGCATGATGCTCATGGACTCAGATGTTCTGTTCTTGGTTCTTGAGGGCAAACTGATTTAGTGCATGAAAATCTTTTAATGAAGTCTCTGTGTTCCTTGCTTTGTCTCCTATTTCCCCTTTAGCACTTGCTGAAAGCACTGGATGTATTCCCACTGCTTTCTCCCCCATTCCTGTGGAGTAGGAGAACGGATAGCACAACCAGCCTTCAGGTGGCTGCTAATATGACATGTACAACTTCAGACATTTGTGTGAGCACCCAGAATAACAGGACAAAGTTGGCGACAACCTGACGTCGTCTTGCCTATAAACCACCTAACCACTGCCCTGCAGGTAAGAAACTGGAAACCTGTGCTTATCTCTGCCAGTTAGTGTTGTTAGGTGAGCAGACCATTGCAGATTAGATAGATGTGCTGTTACAAACACACAAACCTTTTAAAGGGCCTGGAGAGCTTTCAGTATGGATTCTTGCTACCTCTCAGTCATTTAGAAACACAGGATTGGTTTGACAGTGACAGTTCTAGGACTAAAATGAGAAAGTTCTGGCAAATGATAACAGGTCTGTATGCTCCTGTAGAAAACTTGCACAGATCAGTGTACAGTTTCCCCAGAAAGGACCTGTAAAATCCAGATTATTATATAAAAAGAGAGTTTTGTTCAGACTGTATTGCCTAATACTCTATGCAGCCTTAGTATCATTATGGCCCATTGAAAGGGCACAATGATTGAGTATTTTGGCTTTCTACTGCTATTGAGTCCATTCAGTGATGGGGAACAAGAAAGGAGAATGAGAGGAAGAAAACAAAACTGAAAGTGCTTGAGGACAATTCAACTTTGAAATTGTTTTCATTAAATACAGGGAAAGTGCAAAATGAGCCCTCTTTGAAACTTGCTGGATAAAGGCTGTTACGAAAGCTTTCAGTATTTTTTTTTTCAGCTTTGGCTCTTCTTGCACTCTTCTAGGCTAGATGAAGTGTGTATGAAGGCATCACTGACATCAGCAATTGGAAAGTAAAGAAAACAGTAAGTGCTGCTTGGCTATTGCAGAGAAACTGCAAAATCTACTACGTAAGTCAAGCAGGCATAAAAGAGAAAGTTAATACTTTTTCAGCTCTGTGACTTCTCTTTGATCATATTTCATGTAGCATGCACAAGAATGACACAAATAGTTTGATATCTAAGAGAAAAAAACAGGTGGGGCTCTTACTTTGGGGAGGTACTTTGCAGGAGGAACTTTTTCGAAAAATAACCATCTACCAAAAATGAAGAAAAAACCCAGGCCAAAACAGAGCCCTGCAGAGTTGTAGAAGTCATTTAGAAGAACTGAGAAAGCTGCAGTGAGGTTAGATGAAATAAGACTTCTAGACTGTAATATTTAAAATTTTAAACCAGTTCCAGGTGACTCACAAAATAGCTGGGCTTGTAAGAATGAACATCAACAAAAAACTGCAACAATAGTCATATTCCTTGGAGGATGAAGGCACTTCAAAGCAATCTCTCCTCACCCTCCCAATTCTCCTAATTTAAACCATAACAATGACCATTAAAGTAATTTTTTTGTCTGTTAATGAAGTTTTTCAAGTGTTTTGGCTTTAGCTTTATTACCAGATCTGGTTCAGGAGGTAGCTTAAAATGTTTAGAAGGAACTAATCTGCACTTACTTATTTCTCAATAAATACAATGCGCTATACGCAGTGGTTTTGCTGACTTCAACCTGAGCTGCCTCTATAAAACAAATACTGGATATTGGGATTTT
>VYZP01075979.1:66206-82860 GCA_013400635.1 Hypocryptadius cinnamomeus
CTTGGAGCTCACTTTGGCTCCCAAGCTATGTCAACTAGCCCTCGATGGTCTCGCTGCCTTTCCCAGTCTTTCCCCAGATGGTTTTGCCTCCCCTATGACAGCATCGATATCAATAAATCATCCATCACCTTATGAGCTACTCCAAGGAGGGCCATAGTTCATGCTGTGGCCCTGATTTCTCTGCTATACATATTTGGGTGATGATTTGTTTTTTGCTTCCTCCACCATAGTCCCATAAAATGAATTTCCTTCAACAGTTTGGGCTCAAGTTTTGTTATTTTTATCTGACCTTGTGTAACACACACCACAGTGCAGACTGTGGGGGTGACTGGGAGATAAAAGCACATTTCTAATCCAAACAGATATACAAATATAGACTCAGCCTACGTTTCCCTCTTCCCAGCTGCCTTATGAGGAAGAGGAGCTGGCTCAGAGAAGTGATCCTCCCTAAATCAGAAAGGCTGGTGAAAGCAACAGGAGAAATGGAGAATACAGGCTTTTTTCACCCCCTTTTTGCTTTTGAGATATTTATGAGAAGCCAAAAAGCTTTTTGTATCAACTTATAATTTCAAATGGTTCTCACATAATTTCAGTAGGTGGTTCTAGATGTTGGTTCAGTTTGGATCCAGAGATTGGTTTGGTTTTGTTGCCTGACTCAGTGAACTTGATGTTTAAATTCATATTTCTTGAACTGATAGTCTTGTTAGGAATTTAAGCTGGCTTCTCACAAACACTCCTAAATAATTGATACGTTTTCCTAGGGAAACAGCCAACTTGTATGTCTCAAAGTATTTGCAAACCCCAAATTTATATTAAGATTTGAATTTGAATTGACATTTCCCCACACAATGTTTGTCCGTCCCCATTGTGTTTATAGGCAGAGGTCATGTTTTTGGCAAGTTGACATTTAATATTTTTTCTGTAGTTCCCTCCAAAAAGAACGAAAATTGGCTCAGATTATAAATTCAAATGGAGTTTTTCCAAGTGCCTATATTACAATCTCCCCTTCACCATCTAAAAACTGAGCTATGCTCCTTTTAGTATCACTCAGCACTCATGATAGCAAAGCTAGTAAACATTTTTCATGAAGTTAGACTCATTAATACCATGTTATCACTAAATGGAGTTTGGAAGCTAGGAAGAAGAGAGCCAAGAGACACCCTGCAATGTATTTGTCCCAAAGGAGTGTGAAAAAAAATGTACCAATGTCTCTTCTCACCTTCTAAGAGAATGTTAAAATAAAATTTTAGCATAAACCAAATGGGACAAAACTGGGGCTCTATGCTAGTCAGCAAACAATCTCCAGAATCACTTAAAATCAGAATTCCAGCTGGCACAAGGGAATTCTGCTGCCCCACAGTCCCTTACTTAAAACTGTAGAGAGGAAAACGAAAAAAGAAAAAGGGGGAAAACTAAAAGAGAAGAAAAAGCCTTTAAGGTCAGCTAGTCCATCCCTTGCTGATCCAAGCATGCTGCTGACAGTATTTTCACATCCATGAGTGTTTTGTCCAGGCTACTTTACCTCCATCACTGGGGCTTCCATCTGCTCTCAGGAGAGATCATTCCATTTATTTGTTACGAGTTGGCTGTATGGATTTTTTTTTTTTAAGTTTTATTTTTATTTTCATTGACAAACCAAGCAGTAAAGGTTGGGTTGCCAGGCCCAAACTTCTCCACAGCACAGGTTGGATTTTTTTTTATTTTCTGAGAATGGGAAAAAGCTTTCAAAGTAGAATCACCTCCCCCTTGCTGCTCACCATCAAGAAACCCTGACTACAGAAGCATCTCATTCATCCCCTGAAGTGTAATCTCTTGAGAACTCAGAAATACTCCATAACCTGAAAACACTCTTTGTTTTGAAGGATAAGAAATAATGGACTGCTTCCACAGTAGGTAAAAGTGGGGTTTTCTGTTGAATTAGTGTCAGCTTTTACTAGGACATGGGGTTTTATATGTATTTCTAAGCTGGACATGTGTTGTGATCCTGTGTGTGTCCTCTGCTGCTTCAGCTCTATTACTAAGGAGAGTCTTGGGGTCCAGTTTCCAGCATCAGGGAATTTTGAGCCTGATTCTGATTTTTGCACCACTGTTCTAAATCAGACAGTTGCTCTCAGCGTGATGATTGCCACCAGCATGAAGCAGAGGTGGGTTAGATGGACCTAATGCACTATACATTTCAGGAAGGAATCAAATCTTGCTTCCCAACTTTCACCTTTGGTTACAGACAAGCAGTATTTTGCTTTTCAAAGGAAAACCATTGGAGGAAGGCTATATGGGGGACAAAATGCAGCTAGGCTGTGTTCTGCCTGTGAATTTGCAAGCTGCTGTGCTAGGCATCCAGCTCTTTGTACTAACAGGAGTGCTAATATGATGTATTAAATGTCACACCAGCATCGCTGGGTATGCATATCTCTCCTGTTGTACTGCCTGTTTATGCTTATTCAGCTCTTTGAATAATTTAACACATTTCATACTCCAAATTACCCACAACAGTTTGACGGGGCTGCTGGCAGTTTACTTGAAACACTCAGTGTTAGGTCAAAGTAGGGCCCAAGCATCTGCTAAATAGAAGGACATTTCATATTTAGCAAAGCATAATGAGATGTATTCCTGCACACTTTTCTTTAAAAAAATAGGTAAATCCATGCTAATCCCAGATATACCATAGAAATAAGGGGCTGTACTGAGCACTGCTGTGTACACAACACCAGGAATGATTGGGACTGAAGGAAAACAATTCTGGAGACCAGTTGAGGACAGATGAAACTAAGCTGGATATCACAGCTATGTCAGCATGTCACTCATGCAGTTTCAGAGCAGAGGTACTGATTTTCTTGGTGCAGTTAGGCTGGAATTAGAGATTTGGGAAGCTCCATCCCCAGCAGTGCAATATTCTTCAGGCATTTATCAGAAACTTGACTGAGAACGACAATCCACTGGCAGGATAATAAACCTGGAGCACATGGAGCAAGCACATGGTGCCCTGCACTCCTCCATCCCCTGTGCTGCTGGAACCAGAGACATGAGATGTGACCACTTTGAGAGCACACTCTGAATTCTCTCTCAGGCTTCACCTTTCTCTGTCCTTAATCAGCCCAGGCTCTTGCACTGAGAACATTTTAGCTGGATGGGTGCAGAAGAGAGACAGGAATAAAGAAAATGGGGCACGGTCCTTGGCTGGACAGCTGGGGCTGCAGGGGCTGCAAATCCTGCTCAGGATTAAAGCAAGCAGTGACTCATAAAGGGCTGCTGTTGTGTGGCTTAAATTAGGAAAGAGACAGAGCTGAGAGAGGCAAAGTACCTGGTGCTTTGTAGATGTGCTTTTCTGGGATTGGGGTGTGTTTAGCCACTGGGGCTGCCATCTCTTTTATTTTGAGGAAGACAAAGAATAAACATTGCTTTCTGAGCAGTGCTGGTTTCCCTTCTGGTGGGGAGAGGCTGTGTGATGTCCATACTGGACTGTTTTCACTTGACACAGGTAGCCCAGCAGTAGTGCTGCTCAAAATAATTTTGGCAGGAGGTTTGGAACTGCTGGATGCATGTGGCTCTGAGATGTGAGGCAGCAGGCAGGGGCTGGGAGGAGGACTGCTCTCCCCCAGGGCCACCCAGCTCTCCATCAGCACCTCTCCACACTCCACTGCTCAGACAGGAACCAGAGAAGGGACAGGATAGCAAAAAGAGAGTGTTTTCAATTAAGACTTAAAAATCTCATCCCTCACAGTGCATCAGGTGGGAGGAATCTCTCCCCAGCCCGCAGCTCACCCAGGGCCTCACAAAGTGATGATGCAGGGCACAGTCAGCGCAGATATTTGCAAAGTGACAGCAGGGCTCTGATTGAGTGAACCTCCCAGGTCCAAAGCCCCACACTGCTCAGGAGGATATGCTGAAAATCTTTCTCAGGGATTTGCACATCCTTACAACAACTAAGGGTCTGTAATGAAATGTTTGCTTATCATCCATTTAACCCGCTTCGAAGCAGGCTGAGCCTGCATGGTAACCTCAGGTCAAAACTATTTTGGATAGCTGAAACTCATGATAAACACATGCTTTTGAAGGTTAGAAAGCCATCAGTGGGAGACATCAGATTCGCTTCTTTATTATTAGAAGGGGAGAAAATCCAGGAGTGTTCAGAGCAGCAAGTTTTGTATAAAACATGAAAAGCAGATGGGGGGAGGTGGCAGAAGGAAGGAGGAATCTTTTTTGATACCAAACAACATTGCTTCTGCAGCAAATCTATTTTCCTTGTAATTTAAGATTGTGCTTGAAATAAGGAGCCAGCTGCACCCGGGGGGAGCAGAGGGCAGCCTGTCCTTTTGGGTGCTTGATTGGCTCTTTCGTGTATACCTGGTAATTACTGGAGCTGGTAGGAATCCAGTTGTGCTACTTGAACATGCACTGAGCAGCCTCGTATCCACAGCAGCCCTGTTTGGTCTGAGATCTCCATTAGTGCAAAATAAGATTGTCACAGAGCATAAGTCTTTACTGATATGCAAGTTATGGCCTTGTCTAAACTTCTTCCAGCTGGATCTGCTAATGGTCTGTGCCCACTGATGGGCTTTCAGTTGTATTAAGCAAACTAGATTAAGCTATTTCACTTAGAAAATACATCTTTATTTTTCAGGTCCAGATAGAAATCCTGCTACTCCCTCTGTGATATGAGAGGAGTCCCAAAGCATAATCTCAAGTGCAGTCTCATGGACATTGCTTTTGACATCATCATCAAAATCCTGGACTGGTGAGTGAGATGAGGGGAGATGGGGGTCTCTCTTCACACATGCCTGCTCTGAGCCACAGCTGACTGCCTGAGCACTGCCCAGGGAAACCAGAAACACTTCCATTGCTTTTTGAGACAAATCTTCATCGATGTGTGTGCCTGCATACACACACACACAAACACATGCAAAAGGCAAAGTTTCACCCCTCAGAATCACAATCCTTTGAAGCCACCTGTCTCTGAACAGTTTTCTGTATAATGAGCACAGCTCTGTGCTGTAACTTTTCCCTTTGTCCCCAGTGCCAGCTGTATAATTCCCAACTCAACAAACATTGCACCCTTGCAGAACTCCTGCCTCAGTCCAACAGTGCTGTTGTACCAGGTTTTGTGCCATAGCAGCCGCCTACAGGAATCATCAGCAAAGTAACAGCAAAGGAAGATTCTTCCACTGGGAGGACTCTGTGTTTCCTCTCTTCCCAGGACCTCCACACTAAGTGGGCTCAGTTTCCAAGTGGAAAGATCCTGTTTTTTCTCTTTTCCCCTAATGGTCAGAGATGGCAAACTGCCTCTGGGATCCATGCATTCAGCTTTGTTCTTTCTCCCTCCCCTGCTGTCGCCAGTAATTAAAACTGAGCGAAAAAACTGAACATGCTATTTTTTGAATAGATATTTGAAATTTAAAGTGGAAAAAAAAAAGTTGTGAAACTTGTCAGATCAATGATTTGACACATATTATTTAGCTGGCTCTAAATATTCTGGAGTGAGAACTTAGTTAACAAGTTGTTAACAAAGCATAATTCGGAATAAAACCCAGCTCTCTCTTTGCTAGCTGCATTTGCAATATGGAGCTGGTTCTAATAACTCTGTCTCTTAAGTACCAGTGTATTTCTACTGCAGTTTCTAAGAGTTTTTGCCACTGTGGTGCACAGAAGTGGGATGGAAACAAAATACAGAGGCAATGCCCACCAAATCTTGGTGGTTGAGGAACTGCTGAACACCTTGATGTGAGTAACTTGTCTGAGTCACATGCAGGACACTGGTGCTGGGGAACTCAAGCCTGTCAGCTCTCAAAAATGGGTTAATAGTTTTAATTAAGCACTTGAGAATGAATGGCATATGAAGAGCAATTTCTTTGAAGAGAAAGAAAACTAGAGGTAATTTTTCTAGTGTCTGTGTTGTAGTTTGTTTTCTCTGGCCACGCTAATGTGTCTTGCTCCATCTTTGGGCTTCATTTAAAGATTACTTTTTAATGATGGATAAACAGGCCTGTTTTCCTCCTGATGTGCAGCCCTTACACCCTCACACCTGTAAACAATGGATTTTTCCACATGAAATGAAAGGGCAAGCACATCCTGCTAACAATTTTGACTCTATGGAGTGGTATAGCATATAATCTCCATTACTTTTCCTGTGATTTGTAAGTGACTGTTGCTAGGTAATGCTTTTTTCACTAAGCATCAGTGAGCTAATGTGAGGGCTTTGAGAATGTTACATTATATAATTAAGCCTTTGGTGGTACTGATTTCTACTTTACAAAAGTCTCAAATATTTTTCATGTGAGCAAAAAAAGTTTTTACAGCATTACACATAGGGACACAAAAAGCATCCTAGAAGCCAAACTCATTTTTTGGTAATGTAACTGATTTCTGTTTTTAAAAAATTATTTATTACACGCAGCTATCAGCCACCCATCACAATGGCATCTAGCTAGACTCTATGTTGTTTAGATGGAAAACATGATAAATACATGGACCCACTGGAAGTATCACTAGATCCCAAATATCTCTCTGGACTCCATAATCCATTAAACAAATGTGGTCCCTTTGTTCTGACATCTGGACACTTAGTCTAACTGTGACCTTTGCTTCCCAGGGACAGGACTGGGATACAGAAGAGCTTCTTCAAGAGGATGTGACTGGTTTGACTGAATATGAGAGCAGAGGTTTCCCCAGGATATTCAGACGTGAACCTCAAGGTACTGTGAATTTTGTTTAAAGGATGAGATGAAGAAAGGGGTGGAAGATATGTCAGTGAGAAATAAACACAAAATACAAACAAACCACAGAATATAATGTTAAGAGTTTGTATTTTGTCAAGCTTCATGCTAAACATCATGATCAGTACCTGCCGTTGGAAGGGGAACACTTGGCCATCACAATACACAGGACTGTGATGTAAAAAGCAATCCTGATGCAAATTTACTTAGCACCAAGGATCCTTAGCAAAATAAAAAAAAAACAAAACAAACCAACAAAAAAACCAAAAACACCCCAAAAAAAACAAAACAAAAAAACCCCAACAAGCAAGAAACAACTTTTCAAGGCAGCATTGATCGGCCCTGGCACTGCGTGTGAAAGTCTAGCTCAGTTCTAAGACTGCCAGGGTAAGTGAAAGAAGAGCCTTTGTAATTTTTGTCTTACAATTATGTCACTCAGTCCTGTAGCCTTCATTCTCCCCGTGCAATTTGTAAGAGACGACAAGTCATTCAAAGCACCTCTGTTTACAGAGAGTCTCAGTAATAGAACACCACGGTCGGGCAGATTCCATGAACTGCAGACCCCGCGTTGACAGATGGGGTCTGTGACTGATTGTTTGATGGGCGCCGTGGGTGAGGCTGGAGGGGAATAGCAGGAGTAGAAGAGGGCACTGGGTTTTTTGAGCTAGGAGGTCATGTCAGTTACCAGTGAGAACAGCATTCAGTGTTTTTCTGTCGCATTGTTATCTTGGGGCTGGTGATGAAGTTTTAATTGGGAAGGGTGAGGATGATTCTGCTCTCCTCCCACACGGCTCTACAGACGCTGCTGCTACCAGCAGCTTGGGGCAGGGTTTCAGGAGCTGCTTGCTTCCCACCAGGCACGAGCCAGCAGAAAGGAGAAATGAATGAGGTGAGGATTGCTGCATTTCTGAGGAGTGTCTCCTGTAGATAATGCTGATCTGATGAGCAAAGCCAAAATGATATGTCTGAAGATACAAATGCCTTGCGCAGAGTGGGTATAGCATAGACAGCAGGACACGTCCCCCTCCACACTGATAATACAGCTTAACCCCATTCAGTCTCTTTCTGTGGCTTGGAAAGTTTTAGGATTCTCTGCTGGAGCCATCTACTATCAAATTAGTGATAAAATGCATTGCATTTTCATACTGTAATTAAAAAAAGAAAAAATAGGCAAAAAAGCATCCCACTTGAAAACAAAGAAAAGCCTCTGTGATCTATTGCCTGAAAGCCACTCAATAACAATTAGCTAATATCAGTTATCTCCTTGCTGTACAGGCTTCCTGATACTGCAAAGCATAGTTCGGGTATTGGAATGCTAACAATTATTTATTAGGTGCCTCAAAGCATCCAGGATCCTGCTCATAGGATCCCTTGTGTTTGAGGGCCGTGAAAACAAAGAACAAGAGTCCCCAACTAACACGCTCACAAAGTAACTACAAGGCAATTGGCAACAGATGAATACGCACAGAAGCAGAGCAGTATGCTGGGAATGATTATAGCAGAACTGTCAGCATGAAAGGCAGGCCTCATGAAATACCTTTAATCACTGGTGATTATTCTTTTTCTGGGCAATCAGCTCATCTCCCCCCCACCCCCGCAATATCTTGCAGCATGTAGCAGGATGCATCTGAAGGTGCTGTGCTCCTGCAGGATGCTCCCCTCCATTCTTGTCTCCATCAGGTGAGAGACAGAGATTTTTAAACCTGTTAAGAGTCAGATGGAAGCAAGGGATAGATCCCCAGGATCCTGGCCCTGGGTTTCTCACCCTGAAGCAGAAGACAACGCTGTCATTCAGAACAGCAAGTTCCCATTCACAGTTATTTGTCATGTTAATTACTACAGACAAATTTCTCCTTCATCTCAATCGTGCAGGTCAAAGCGGAAAAGTTTAGCACTTCAGAACATCAAACTTTGCTTTCATCTGAGTGCGGGACATCATTCTGAAATTCCTTTTGATCATGGAGAAAAAAAAGAAAGGAAGACAATTTGAAAGTTTGCTCTTGATGGAAGTTGTAATTTCTTTGTTAAAATGAAGGAAAAAGGAGTCTCTTTAGCCATTAGCCATTGGCTGGGTTCATAAACTCACACCCTCACCAGAGCAGGTAAGCCATGAGTAAGAGCCATGAACAAATATTGACCAATATTGTCTCTTCCTTCCATACCCATTCAGGATCCTCGTCACATCATCCCCACTTCATTAATTTCACTCCAAGCTGTTAGCTCTATTAGATCCCTGTGTACTGTGCTGTAGGAAATACCCCTGCTTCAAACCCCACCACTTTCCACAGAGAGCGGCTGCACATTATGCCTGTAATTTCCTGCACAGTGTACCTACGCGCTCCCACATTAGCTGTAATCTCTGTCGTGCTCACGCCAACATTCCAGCAGTATTTGGCATTTCACGAACGCAGTATTTATCACTGAAGTTCATACAAAGTTGCAAACCCTAACAAGGCTTATCAGCTTTTACAAACCATCTCTGTCCACTGACATGCTGAGTGTAATTCCCTTCACTGTGCAGTCACTGGATGTGCAGAGGGAACGGGGAGTGGGGGAGCTTCAAAGCAACATTTCGTATCTCTTTAAATGAATCATGAAATCGAATGTCTGTAGAGCCCCTAAGTTCCTGCAGGTGAACTGTAACCTGCAGGCTGGGCACTTAGAGCAGCCTTTCAGTCAAATAAAATCTTCTCATCGTTACTGATGTGGCAATTACGCCCCGGAAAAGAGCGGCGTGGTGGCTGTGCGAGGGGAGGGGGGCTCAGAGCTCAGTCCCAGCAGTCACAGAAGGGTGGCTGGGGGCAGATCAGGTCAGTCAGCCTCAGTTTGCCCATTGTCAAGACAGAAATCATCAGTCACTGAATTTATTTCAGAGACACATCAGAAAGCATAATTAAATATGCGAGTTATAAACATTTCCCCTCTGTAATTCCAAAAGGTTCTGGTATTGTTATGAACAATATTGGTAATCTGCTTTGCTGCCAGCTCAGCCCTGTATCTAAGACTAGAGCAGACACTAAAAAGCTTGAAAAGAGACTTGCAGTATCTGTATTTCTGTGTATCTACATGCCCCTGGGTATGTAGCACCCCACCACTACCCCTTTCCTCCTCATCAGGCACAAGTGTGACACACTGATGTGGGTGGAATTTGATTGAGAAATGAGCTACTGTTTGTATTGTCATCACAGAGCTCTCTAAAAGCATGAAGTCTGGCTGAAAGAATCAGAATGTTTAAAATGAATTTCAAGAATTTTCTTTTTCTGCTGTGTTTTTTGGTTCTTCAGTCTGCATTCATGTCACTTGTGTAAGGTGGTGGTGGGATATTCTTTTATAACAAGACTTCACAAATGCTTATTCTCTCTTTCATTTAATTCCATGATATCAAGAGTCAGGCTGATGATTTCAATGTCTTCAGGTAATTCCTTGACTATTGCGTAGTTTTGTAGTTCCATTGACTTCAATTGAGATGTTACTATACAACACCAACTGACTGTATGTCCCCTAATACTTGGAATTTATAAGAATAAGGCCAGCCAAAGTTTGTTTGTAGAGCACAGCAATGTATCCACTCCCAGAGAAACATTTGCAATGGCTGGAGAGCAGGATGGGAGATCTTATAGAGTTTTAGAAGGAAAAATGATACATTAATTGCTTTTAAAAAGTCCAGGGCTTCTGTAGTTCTGTTTACTGATGCACAGCTGTAAATGCATTCCCTTGCTAACAAGTTCTTCAGAGACATCAGGGTGTCCATTTAAGCCACTGTTTGCACCCACAGACCATGGTAAATCTTTCCATTCTGGGTTTTTTAACCCCCAGGACCCTCCTTGCTGAGGTTTTTTTACAGTGAGTGAATTCCAAGTGCTTCTGACTTGGATTACAGAAGCAAGTTCCCTGCCTGCCTCCGTGAGTGACTCATGCTATAACCTCGGTCAGGTCACTTAGATGGTGTTGTTGTTCTCTATTTCTTAGTCTTTAAAATGCATATTTTTTTCTCCTCACAATTCTGACATTGTAACATCTTTCTGGCTCTAGCAACAGTCTGTATCATTTTGGATATACATTATCTTGTACAAAAATACCCACCCACATCTCATACCCTGAAAAATCACAGTAGCCAAAACTCCAAATTTAGATTGAAAAATGTAGAGTTGTGCAGAAAAGAGGACTTTTTTTCCAAATGTGAGTTGATAGCCTTTTTCTCTGTAAATAGTTTGGGCTATCGGAAATTTTTAGTATTTAAATTTGCAACTCAGACTCCTGCTGGGAGCTCTTGGACATGCTGGACCACCCAGCAGGAAGTTGTACTCCAGTGGTGTTTTGCTCCAGGGGTGAGGATGGCTTCACTGCAGATGTCCAATAGCTGGATACTGATGCACTTCCCCTCAGTCCTGTCCCATCCCCTACATCCTCCCTGCTTCTCCCCACAGCTGGTTTTCACATGGTGCTCTCTCCTTGCTGACTCACCTCCAATAACTGAGGAAGAACTGGAAGCAAAACCAGACAAAACAATTTTCCTACTGTATTTTAGCCTGGCTATGCAAACATTTGTAGCAGCTAAAAGCAGCAAGGAGATCACTGAACCTGTAATCCTGGGCTGGAAAAAGCTCTATTCAGATGCAGTCATCAGTGGATCTTTCTGCCATCCTGTTAATCCCCTCTCCCTTCCCACCTCACACCTGCCAATGCAGGTTTACATCAAAAGTATGGAATCCCCTTTTTTTTTCTTTTTTTTCTTTAACTTTTCTGAGAGACCGAGGATAGAAGCAGTTAAGGAAAAAACAAACCCAGTTTTGTTGCATTTTGGGAGGAAATCAACTTGTGTGTTTTGAAGCATTCCCACAAGGCTCAGATTTTAGAGCACGATGAATCACTCGCTGAAGGTTCCTGTTTCTTCTCCTCTGCCTGCGCAAGGTGTCCAGACAGGGGCTGTGGGCTCTGTGAGGATCCAGCCGTGCTCCTGGCAGGCAGGGCCAGTTTTCAGGGGAACAGGATGGCTGTGCCCTCTATTCTCAACACAGGCAGGCCCTCCTGTCTTTGGCAGGTCACTGTGCCAGTACGCTGTGCTTGGGCAGTCCCAGGGCTGTGTGATGCTGTTCCTGTCCTGCCCAAGCCAATCTCTCCCAAGGATGTGTCAGTTCAGGGCTCTCCTGATGTGCCCAGGAGCAGTTTGCACTGCCAGGGTTGCCCACACCCTGTTTGGCCATGACTTCAAAGACCCTCAGTTTGTCTGTGGAAGACCACGTGGACACAAAAGGTTATCCCCCTTTATAAAGGTTAAATGTAGCTAATTCATGGCAAATGTATGTCATTCTCATTTACCAAAACACTTGTATCCTGAGCTACCACCTTCCTGATTCTCACCAGATCCTCTGCCAACAGGACAGTGGTGGCATCAAAGGGCACTCGACATTTTCTGGGACTTGGACATCCATGGCTCATTATGAGGAACAGAATATGGAGTAGAAAGTCCTTTACTGAGAAATCCCTGGCTCTGCATCCATAAATAAATCACCCTTTATGAAACTTGCTCACATCTGTGCTGTCTCAAGCACGGGCAGAGGGAAGCTGTCAGCCTGGGCACAGATCTTCACTGGCACAGAAGGAATAGTCTGGAAGGAAGAGAATGACACATATCATGCCTTTACTTTGTGCAGCAATCTCGATATTTTGTATGTACTTATTGCTCTGAGTTTGTCTCCCTTTCCCACCTGTACTTACACTGTCTTTTTTCTGAGGCTTGTTATTATTTCTATTGAGCAATCTTCAGCCGAACTGGGAGAGCTCACAGTGACTCACTTACTTGAACATTATTGCCTAGTTCTTTACACAAGACAGATTGGATATGAATGAGATCTCTTGTCCTCATGAGCATTATATTTATTTCACAAGACATTTTCTTCAGAACTCTCCCTGCAATAAATTATGTGGTATATTTATTTTTTTCTTCTACCATGCTATAGCTCTGTCCCTTTTTTTGTTGTTTCTCATTTTTTAGACACTTCTTCTTCTATGATCTGCTGTTGTTGTTTTCTGTTTTTTTTTCTTCTCACAATCTCTTAGCTGTATCCTTGGAATTTTTTCCCTTGTGCATTTTTTAGCACAGTGCATGTATTCAATGTACTCAAAATGAGAGCTTGAGCTAAGTATTTAAAGTAACAAAATGATTTCCCTCTCTTATCTTTCAGATGTTGTGTAATGACTGGGGAAAAAAGGAAAGAAAAAAAATAAAAGCAGGTGAAATGTTTTAAATGAAGTATGTAATTGTAAGGAATGGAATCGTATGTATCATTTTCTGATTTCACAATGTCAGTAAGTGAAAGATTTTGTAGGTGCTTTACTTCTAAAGAAACACTTAGCTGGATTTTCACAGCTGCTTTTGGGAAGAACCTAAAAATGCTGAAAGCCCTGTGTAATCAAAGTAAAAATGAATATATTTAGGGTGGATGAAATGGGACTTAAAGGTAGCACATGTCCATGGTATTTATAAGAGTCCCATCTTAGGTCTCTATATCATTGTCAGTGTACATCACCATGGTCCCTTGCTTCCCAGCTCTCCTGCCTGATCTGTCAACCTCTCTCAACCTTTTTATTCCCACACTGCTTGGTGGAGGTGCATTAGAAATCTGAATTTCATCCAGTTGTGGCCTTTCTGAGGGTCCATGCTGGAGAGAAGGATGGTTTGAACTAAAATTGAAATGTAAATAACCCAACGGGTGGTTTGAAATCCAGATACAAGCTGGAATTTCAATATTGCTGAACAAGGTTCAGCTACTAAGAATGAGTGTTTCACTTCAAGACTAATGTCTTATGTCTAAAACTAGAATTAAACTTCTTTACCTGGAGTGCAGTACCACCCTAGGGCATGTCATTCATGGCAGTGGTGGGATTTCTCTCCTTGGTGACTTTCAGGGATCACCTACACAAAAAGCATCCCCGGTCTGGTCTGGTGTTGATGTTAATGAAGCTCCAAGAAGAAGGAGGCTGGCCTAGAAACCTCCAGAGGTCCTTTTCAAATGTTTTTTCTATGATCTTACAGTTCTGGTAAGTGTGTTACAGTAAAATAACCAGATGGACTTTTTTTGGAAGTATAGAACAGATACCCTGAGGGCAGAAAACAGTATGTGGAGAAGATGCCATGGATGGGGGTAGGGAGATATTTCCATTTATGAGTTATAGAATCAGGACTCCTACAAGGAGTTGAGAAATTTGTCTTGATCTGGAGATGAGAAAAACAAACACTTCTTATCTTTTTACAGTAAGGCTGCCTGGCTTGTGATCCTCACCCTGTCTCAAGAAGGGTAGTCAGTGTTTCAAATGCTGGGGTCAGGCTGGTTCCTGCTCTATCTCATCAATCTGGTGTACATATCTTTCCAGAAAGGATTAAATACATCTCCTGTGGTTATATTAAAGGGCAGAGAGGAGGCAAGGAGCCTTTTACTTCTGGGAATATTCTGCCTGGGGTAGAGGGAGGAAACAGCAGCCAAACCTCACTGCTGTCCCCTAGGCTAATGCAGGAGAACTCTGTGGTGAGACCTGAGCCTTGCTTCCCTTGTGCACAGGGCCAAATCAGCAGGAGAGGGGTGCAGGAATAGTGTTGGAAAGGGTGAGATTGCCTGTGTGCCCAGCACGCCCACCATGGGCATGGTTTTGCAGCCAGGGTTGCTGAGCTAAGGACACCCCACCCTGAGATGGGTTGTGCAAAAGCTTAATTTCACCCCTGGGACAAGCCAGTAGCTTTTTCTCCCTTTTCTGTACACATTCCTCTTACTAGATCAGCCAAAACCTTCTGCTGTCACTAAAACTGATGGGGTTTTTTGTGTGAAACGAGATTTTTGTACTCATCAAGGCCAGGTCTGTCTGCTCTGCCAGTAGATGTCCCTGCATGCCTGGCTGTGGTGAATGTGCTGTGCCTTTTCCTGGGAAAACTGACTTCCAACACACTGAACTTCACATCATTCCTGTTGGGTATTTTTCATATGGATTTTATTTTTTTTTCCCTCTCATTTGGGCTTCTGGTGTAAAGGTTAATCAATCTCTTCAAATATAAAAGCTGAACGTAAAAGGAAGGATCATTATTTTATTGCAAAGCCTCCTGTTCACAATCTTTAAATATTTTTGTGTTTATTTATAAAGCAGAGTACTGACACCAGACAAAGTCCCTGAACCTCTTTACCCTGCTCTGTCCTTCACTCCTGTTCTGCGTCATTCAAATAACTTTCACATTTTTTCACTTCCTTGGATTGCAGCGTTTTCTTGAAGCAGATATTGCTTTGGTGCACTGAATTGAACAAAACAAGACAAAATGAAACCAAATAGTGCTCAGCACCAGGTACTCAGTGCTTGCTAGGAGCCACTTGGCAATTTTACAGATGCTGAGAGTCTCAACCTTCAGCCCATAAGGTGTTTCCTGTAATATGAGAATTTATCAGCTGGCTTTCAGAGCCACATAGGTGAGTTTTAAGTGTTTTCTGCAGTGCTCTGTGCTCTGTATTATAATCCTGCAATTACATATTTGCATGCCTACTAAATTAGCACTAGAAAGTTATCTTCAAGAGTGCAAAGCCTTTCACTGCTACTCTTCCTGGGAATACAGGGATGATAATTGTTACGGAGGAAAATTACCTTTACACCGTATTGATTTTGTGCCCTGCTGCCTGTCACCATTCCTGGGTAGGTTTTTCCAGGCTCAGGACAGGGAGCAGCTGTGCTGGGAGCCCGTGCTGGTGGCCGTGGAGGGACAGGGCAGCTCTGGCAGCTGCGGCATCGCCGCCGCCCCCGCGACTCGTGGGGGGCACCAGTGACCCACCCCAGCAGCCTTTCATTCCAGCTTTGAAGCAGGGGTAGCAAGAGGCTTCAAAAAGCTGGGAGCCACAGCCTTGGAGTGGGGGAATGGCTCAGTAAATTGGTGTAATATAAGTATTTATTGATTTAAGAGCAGTCTTTTCTTTTGCCTTGCTTTTGTCTTCTAAGGGAACTTTCTTTTAAATTTATGTCCCACATTGTCACATCAGGAGGAAAATACATGAGAAATGTTTTGTTATTTCAAATTTATCACGTATTACGTCAGCTGGCATTGTGGACTCACAATATGTAATGCTTCATAAATTATGAAAAATAAATGTTTTATGGGCTTACTACGCACTCTGTTTGAAAACCGTTGAGCTGGGGAGACTCGGTGACCCCTGTACAAATTAATGTGCACATGATTTTCATTATTGCAGCTCAGATAGGAAGTTTGAACATCTTTATATATTTATTTAAAGGAAAATGAGGACAGAAGTTGCTTGAATACAGCTAGACTTTCTGGCAAGAAGCAGGTATCATTTAACCCAGCTCATAACCTATTGCTTCCCTCACAGTCATTGTTATTCCAGGCCAAAGCTTAAACTCGAAATCAGAGCTGTGAGGACTTAGCATGAGCTTCCAGAGGTCAAGTCCTGCAGCCTTTAGCCAGGCAAACTAAACCTCCGAGTTGGTAGGATTTTGTCCACTCCAGGACTGCGGCGTTTGCAGAACACAAGTCAAGCACAAGTCAGGCTCCTGCAGAAGGGAAGGCAGTGAAGGATATTCCTACCCATCTTTCCAGCTCTGCTTTCCCTGAGCGTGATGGAGAGTGACAATCAAACAACAGCCGCCCATCTCAGCTGTCAAGGGCCTCACCAGAAGCAAAAAAGCTCGATCTCAGGGTACTGAGGATCTCAGGGTACTGAGGATCAAAAGGTACCAAAGATCTCAACCTTATCAAACACCTTCAGTGTGGAGCTGCAGGAATCCAAGGGAAATGCATGCATGGGGAACTGTGTCGTCCCGTTTTCCAAGGAGCTAAAGTTTACTCCATGTGTTGCATGGGAGGCACATCTTTGGGGGGAAAGGGCACGGTGACGGGAGGTACCAGGAGTGGTGAAGCACTTGCAGTTAGTTCTTTTATCCCCTCTGCACCTAAA